>BQNB010014926.1:0-74175 GCA_026074375.1 Tanacetum coccineum | reverse complement strand
AGTTCCACAAGAGACACAACCTTCAAGTTCTAAAGATAAAGGAAAAGGTATTATGATTGATCCTGAAGTTCCTTTGAAGAGAAAAGATCAAATTGCTCTTGATGAACAAATTGCAAGAGATATTCAAGCTAAGTTAGATGCTGAATTATTAGAAGAGCAAAAGCTAGCAAGGGAACAAGAAGAAGAAGCCAACATAACATTGATTGAGTCATAGGAAAATACACAAGCTATGATAGATTGCTGGCTGAGAGACTCCAATCAAAGAAAAGAGAGGAATTAATAGATGAGGAAAAAGCAAAACTATTTATGGAACTGATAGAGAAAAGAAGAAAGCATTTTGCTGCACTCAGAGCATAACAAAAGAGAAACAGACCTCCTACCAAGGCACAAAAGAGAACTCAAATGTCTACTTATCTTAAGCACATGGGTGGATATACATACAAACAACTAAAAGGAAAGAGTTTTGATGAAATTCAAAAGTTGTTTGATAAGAAAATGAAGAGAGTAAATACCTTTGTAGCTATGGGTTCTGAGGTACAGGAAAGCAAAGAAAATAAGGAAAAAGGTAGAGAGGAAACAACTAAAGGGAGTATAAAGAAGATGTCTGGAAGGAAAAGAGCAGGGAAAGAACAACAAAAATAATCCTCAAAGAAACAAAAAGTAGAGGAAAAAAAGAGTCAGAGGAAGTTGATGAAATTGATGAAGTTGAGCTAAAGAAGCTTTTGGTGATTAAAAAGGATGAAGATATAGCAATTGATGCTATAGCACTTGCTACCAAACTACCAGTGATTATTGATTATAAGCTTCATAAAGAGGGGATGTTGGTACATTATCAGTTGATAAGAGCAAATGGAAGTTCCAAGAGATACTCTTCAACGATAAGGATGATGCAAGGTATAGATAGAGAAAACTTGGAAACTCCTGTTGGAGTATTAGTGAGATGAAAATAGGAATGTGAATACAAGGCCTGAAAATGTATTGAAAGACTGTTGTATGGGAGAATTTGAAGTTATGTTTGAACAGACATAAAAAAGTGATACATGTGATGAATGTTGCAAGCATACAAGTGACTATTTGGAAACTGATTGGAAATCCCTGAGTTTTACTACTTTTAAGGTTTGATAAATCTTCACATTTTAAAGTTGTCGAAAAGGAGATACCCCCTCACCCATTAACCATCACCAATATGCTCACAAGAAAATTCAAACTGATCATCAAAGTGAGAATGTTTTAACAACTGTGAAGCTTAATGTAAAGCAGCGAAGAAGGAAAAATTAAAGGTTTGAATATTCATCTTCCTAAAATTGATGAAGATTTAAAGAAGAAACTTGATGATTCAAAAATGAAACATAAGTTTAGGGGAGGATTGTTGGGTCTTAAAAGACTTCATAGATTCTTAGAAGTTACTGCTGCTCAGTGCTGCTGGTGGAAAGATTACAACTGTTTGAAGACTTTCTACTGTCAAGAGGATAAAGACGAATTAAAGAGATAAAGATTGTTTGGAGAACAAGAATACGTGTGAAGATAAGTGTTGAGATATTTATGTACAAATTATACAATAAAGTATTTATTTTTAGAAGATTACTTCTCTATGTCCAGAAAAGACTTGTCACGGTTATTTACAGGATATATATCTGTAAGCCGACTAAGACTCCTTAGTCTATAAATAGGAGCTCTAGGACAATTAGTTGAGATTATGCATCACAAAATCAAACGGCATCATAACATATTTCATAGCGTTTGTCAAGTCGATAAGAAAAGCTTCAAGGTTATTTAACCCCACCCCTAATTAAGAGTACTCGTATTATTGATCTAATAATATTGGAGCTTTGGTTATATCTTTTATTCAAGAATTACTACTGGTTCATTGATTTAACCTCTATAGTATAAGGAGTTAGATTCCGCATACACTAAATAACATACAAAGTTTCAACAAACAAGTTTATTTTGGAATTATCCCCATCAGGTAATTTAACCTAAACAACCTATAGTGAATACCGAGTCGTGAGGTTGGGATCAAACATTATAGTTATCTTTAACATACTATTCTGGAAAATCGTTAGTTCAACGGAGGACTTTCTTGGCTAAAAAAGAAAACGTATATTTATAAGTACAAGGTTTCAACCTTGTACTCTATAACCGTACTCTTGATAGCCAATCTATACCACCCCCATTTTTACATATAGAACGAAAGCTAATCTGGGGGGTATTATTTCATAGTCAATAGTCATAATCAATGAAAATGAATCGAAAAGAGAACGGTTTTTAAAAGATAAGTATCATTCCATTATTTCATCAGAGTTTTTAATAAAAAAGTGAGGTTCCCAACATCTAAAAACATAAAGTTTGAATGAAAAACATTTAGCCATCTTCATTCCGTGCCACTTTGTGCTTAAGGTTGCTCAATACCTGAACAATCAGCTAAAAAAGTCATACATAAGGTGTGAGTGAAATTCATAGGTTTAAGTACAGTAAGTTTGAATAAAAGTTTTCCAAATATGGGTTAGCGTGTTATAACACCCATAGTTTGTAAAATTTTTGCAATTGCCCCCCCCATGTACAAATAATTATGAAAACATATATTATTGCCCTAAGCTCATGACACCGAAGCCTTAGGTTAATCAATAACCACAAATAATTTCCCCAACGGGTATCTTTGCCAAAACACCCGTAAAGTTATTCAAATGTGTGCTATTGGTTACCGATAGTATAGGTACACCAACGGGGAGTCCAGTCCCAAATAGATCAATTCACAGCATTCGCGCTTACCCCGACAAGTAATTAACGGTTCATGATAGTGGGGACTTAATATGGCAAAACGTAGAGTACGTAGGCAATAATGTAAATCAGTAAAGCAATATAGAAAAATACTGCATTCATGGTTTATAGCATGTATCCCCATCGCGAGTTTATAAAACATTTAAAAGATTGAATGCGAGGCTATGAACTCGCCTTAATAGTACAGGGAAATCTGATTGATGGCAAAAGTATATGAAATGAAAGTAACGAGCATCGTCTCACACAACCTGGGTTAATAATTCAAGCCATAGTTATTGGATATGTTTTTATGTCCATAATGAAATTCTACTTTGATGGATTTATTATGGAAATATGTATCACTGTTTTGGGCCATCATAATCATAGGTCATGTAAGTAAGCGTTTGAGAGCCAAGACACTTAAAACGTAAACGCCCCAACAAACTCGTCAAAGCGTCTCATACCCAAAGGTGAAACCCCCATTACATGCACTCCTATAATGTGATCAACATTATAGTTTTAAATTTTCTCAAAACTAGAATAATTTATATATATTTAGTATAAATCAGTATCGAAAATATAATATTTTATAAGTTATGCAAAAAAGGCAAAATATAAAACCCCTGGTTTGATAAACTATTTATAGTGTTAGGTCCTTTATATACTAAAGAATATTAAAAATTTAAACCATTCTTTCTAAACTATAAAACTTAGCAAAATAAGAGTCCTATAGATTATAACTTAAGAAAATGACATTTTCAAGCCCCTTTAGTTATGAATATCATAAAGTTACGATATATCCCCAAATGCATGTAAACCTTTGCAAAACAAGCTCCAAAAAGCCCATCCAAGTGTTATTTTAATATTCCAACTTAAATATAGCATGTTGTAAGCTTATTAGAATAATAGCCAAATAAGAATTTTTAACATAAACAAAACAGTTAGAAAAAATATCGTAAATCTAGAAAATCAAAACGGGCGTATATATTTAAGGGTATGAAACAAAAACTCGTGTTATGAGGTATCAAGCTTCCAAACAAGAGTTTCATCAATGATCTTAATAGTAATATATTAAACATTAATTGTACTGACTATAAGCTTATGGAACAAATCTTAGGCTAACTGAGGCTAAATGGAGACAAAATGGATTTTGGGGGTTCGTACGCTAGTAACGACTTCAAGACTTTGTTTTTCTTTCATGATTCATGGCTTCTATTCTGAGCTTTAAGGACTTCTCTTGATCTTCTATTGCTGCTATGGAAGGTCTAAAATTCCATTTTAGGGTATGAGATGAGATGTGTGGGATTAAATGAAAAGGGTGCTTGGTTCGTGTATTTATAGGCTCAAAACCCTTAGTTTCTTAAGTTTTCTCTTGTTTTCACAGGGGATGATAAGTGCAATGTGCAAGTTAAGGTTGACTAAAGGCTAGTAGGTAAGAGTATTTTATAAAGCTAAAAACTAGCCATGACGTGTTAGAAAGGTGTTTTGGAGCCAACAGGCTGAAATTTGAAACAGGAGGTGATCAAGCAACTTGTAAGGTGCTTTGGTAGCACTTGGTTCTTGATTGGTATGTTCATAGAGGTAGCTAGGAGTGCTATTGCGGAGCTTGGTTGCTAAATATGGTTAAAAAGGGAAGAAACGTGTGTCGTGTTTGGTTTTTCTTTCGGGTTAGGTGTTACGATTTAAAAAATGATTATGGTATAGGATTAAGGTAAATTAAGGTTTAGGATTAGTGTTAGGCTTAGGGATTAAGGTTAGGGCTTATTTTAAAGGTTTAAGAAGGTTTATTTTTAGTTGAAAGTGCAATTAGGGGTTTTAGGGTTTTGTTTTGTGAATTTATGGTTTTAAATCATGATATGGTTAAGATTATGAAAGGATTAGGGTTTATGAGTCATGAATTAAGTACTTGTACCTTGTGTTAAAGTGGTGTAAAGTTTAAACATGGTTTAGAAGCTTAAATGACCTAATTAGGTTTTCAGGCCTTATTGACTTGTACATTGAGCTTAAAATGAGTTATACATTGACTTGGAGGCGGAAAATATGGATTCAATATTGATTGAGATTTGTAACACTTGTACTATGATTGAAAGGATTAACGCATTCATTTTATATTGTATAAATTACATATAAATAAGGGATTTGACGTAACAGACTAACAGTATCAAAATAGCTATGTTTTGATAGTAAACCACTTTTAGTGAAAAGTCACATTAAATGATAATGTATTTAGTAAAAATGATATTAAGATATATGTTAGGATTATAAAAAAGACTCGGTCACCACCGTGTATCATTAGTAAGCATTATCTCGGTATATAGAAAGTAAAGTAAAATGCTCTCTGAATTGGGCCGGTCTTTAACCAAGTGTAAGCCCATTCCCCAAAGCCCAGTAGGTGCTTACAAACAGCTTGTATATAAACCCCTTTCCAGCCATGGGAAGGGGTTGGTGGTTCATTTTATCATAAAGCTTTCATTTGGTTTTTCTCTCACTCGAAATACTTCACTTTCTCTCTCTAGATAATTTGCCAACCCAATCATTCTTGCTTGTGTTATGATATCTGATTCGTTGGATAGTACGTATATATAAAATAACACAAATGCAAATCTCAACCAAATGCCCTTAACCAAGGCAAAAGGTCAAAATCTACACAAAGAGATTAAATATATAAGAATCAATGATAAAAAGATTCCGGAAGAGATATTCCCGGGTCGTATGTCCCAACGAGGCTGCAATTGAAAGTAATCCTGGTTTGATGAGAAATTGAATGATGGAGAATAATAAGTAATTGGAATAACAACTCGATATGCAGACTAAAATAGAATAAAACCTAATTTAATCTACGGGAAACAGATATAGGAAATGGGTATCTTAAAAACTACGGGAAACAAAATTAGTTATAGGGAAATCCTAAAATTAAATGTATAGCTAAATATCGGAACAGAAACAGGTATCCGTGAAACCTAAATATAAACTAAACAATTAAGAAATAAAAGCTAATTAAATTAAAAATCAAATTAAAATTCTAATTAAAGTTAATTTTGAAAAATAAAAAAAACTAGAACACAATCAACCGGAGTACTCGTTTTGAATGCAAGGACGAAAAAAACGTAAAACGCAACCCGGAAAAACAGGTGCTAAAGAACTAAAATTTACAGAAAAATAAAGCTATACTAAATTTGAGATGATATTTCCTAGACACTAAATACAAAAGAAAATTTTTTATAAAAAAAGAAAAAATATATTGTAATTAATTTTTTTTTTGGATTTTTTATATGAAGTGTTAAAGATTTATAACTAAAATAAAACGTGAAAGAAAACAGAAAAAGGACAAAAAATAAAAGTTATAAAGAATTCTGAAAAAAATAAGATTAAAAATAAAGAAAAAAATTAACAATTCCCCAGAACACACATAATAAAAATGCCCAAAAGTTACTGTTTATAATTAAAGTAATTAAACTAATTAAAATTTAAACCTAATTTAATTAATTAATTAAATAAAACTAACTAAAGCTAACTGTTGTTAAAACAAAAGGACTAACAGGGAAAAGACATAAGGACTAACGAAGTAACAGGGTACTTAACAACAGGGACTAACAAAGGTAACCTAAAAACTAGAATTTACATAAATGATCCCTGAGGTGGACCCCGATTACAAAAAGGGTCCAAACAGCTTATTATCAAAAAGCTATAAAAGCAAAGTTGATAAGGGGCTTAAGGGGAACAACTTTTGTAAAAGCACTTATGCTTTTAGTTGGCTTAATAAGCTAGAAAAGTGAGCTTTTGGGGCTGCAAAAGCTTATTAGCTTATTTTTCTTGGCTTTTGGGATTTAAGCTAACCAAATGAGCTACAACTATGGGGGACAGATAAATAGGGAGAGGGGAGTCCTAAATATAAGCTATGGGAATCTAATAAGCCCTAAAATAAGCTGGAAATAACTTAAGCTATGTTAACAGCTTATTATAAAAACAGAAAAATGGAGACTTTAAGCCTAATTTAAGCTAAGCTAAAGGGTGAGATAAGCTATAAGATTTTGGGCACTTAAAGGGCTTCTATTAAGCTATATTAAAAAGCAATAAAATCCTAAGGTTTAGTGTAAAATAAGCTAGATAAAAGGGCTAAACTATGGTGCTCAGCACCAGGGGAGGGCAACACAGTAAGCTTAAGGGCTTTTTGGGCTTATGAAATAAGCTCTTATGAGCTTTTTAGCCAAAACAAACCTTAAACAATAACCACAAGGTGATACAATTGAGCTTTATTTCCAAGTAAGGGAAAGAGCTTAAGGGCTTTTTAAAACTGCTGAATATGGAGTTTAAAAATGGCTGTTTTTCATAAATACATATGCACACTTGGCTTATTACTTGGTGAGATTTAAAAGGACAGAACAAGGGGTGTTTTAAAATGGCTAGAAACAACCACAACTAGCACAACAATGGTGTGCTTAAGCTGCATAAGCAGCTTGAGCACTAATCTTCTTATAAGCTTAATCAAAATTGACAGAATATAGAAACTCTTAAAAATTTATTTCACACAAAAAAGGTTAATTAAATAGTAATAAATACCCTAACACATCAGCCAAAGTTGGGCTGAGTGGTTACCAAACCCATGCCAATTCCCCATTTTGAACCCATTCTTAGCACTAACACCAAGTAACACCCCCTTACAATTTATAAAAAGGCTTGTTAAACTGTTTTCTTTTTGGTAAAAGAAGACGAGAGGTCAATGGATTAATAGAGTTGATTTCTTTAATAACTCCTTAGCACAGTATTTAAACCAATTCTTAATCCAGGTTTAAAACAACTTGAATGATATGTCAAAGTTTCGACAAAAGCAATTTCACAAACACTTCTTACACCGAGTAATTCGAAACACCGAAAGAAACTCGACACAATAACTTAAAAAGAAACTGAGACAAATAATTTTTAATATAAGCGCCAAACTTAAGTAAAATTTAACTAAGAAAGTAACAACTCGGAGATTTTTCTCTTTGGCTTGTTCTCTTCTTCTTTTCTTAAAGAGTCTCCACGTCTGCTATGCTCATGGGATGTGTTGCCTGGTGAGAGTACAAATCTTCCCAGCAATCTTAACCCTCCATATGCCTGTAGACACCATCTCACCATTGGGGGAAGTGGTTTTCGGGATTTTGTTTCTATGTTGAACTGGAAAAGGGTTATAGGGTATTCGTAGTGGGAATGAGTATGGGTGAGCTGTGATGGTACTTGGGATAGTGGTTTGGGAGGAAAACCGTGGGAAAGGGTGGTATAAGGTTTTGGCGCCAAGTGGGGAGGGTACGGTTTATGGTTGCAGGTTTAAAAGGAATGATTGAAAAAGATGCAACAATGGCCCTCACACTTTCTTTTCTCTTTGTCAAATTTCTTTCTTGTGCCGAAAATTCAGTTATAACTAGTTTGGAACGTGGCAGCTTTAGTCCTTTTCGTTTTTTATACGAAAAGAGTTAAAAGGGGTTTTAAGGTAATTGCATAAATGGTCCCTCTAGTTTAGTAACAAGAAAATGAATTACAAAAGATTTTAGGAAATTGCAAATTTGTTGCCCCTGCAGTTATACAAATAAAAGAAATGCCATTTGGGCATTTTAGTCCCTTCTCTTTGTTTAACTAACACCAACTTTTTCTTTAAAAACACTTTAAAAAAAAATACAACTTTAGTCCCTAAAGTTTTGTAAAAAGGATAATGGGCTTTTGTGGGCTTGGTTTTTGTGTTATGGCTTTTTATGCTAGAAATGGCCCAATTGATTGTTCTGGGCCCAATCTAAGGTTTTAGGGCTTAAGTGTTATTGGGCTATTTATAAGGGCCAATAAGGGTTCAGGTAGGGTTTTGTGTGTACAATGGGCTGAGATGTGGCTTGTAACAGGGCTAGGCTGGAGTCATCCATTCTCACAATTCTTTGTCAATTGCACACAAAATGGGCTTGAAATTGATTGGAGGCCCATTTGGTCTTTCACAAGTCTTCATAATAATACTATGGGCTTTCCCTTACGCTCCCGGCCCATCAGATGGGTTATAGATAGCAGTCCAATTTATTCTTCAGTTCCGGCTCCGTTGACTAGCTGATTTATCTTTCAGTATTGACTCTGACTTTGGCATTTTTGGAATTTTTGCTTTGGGCCTTGATTTTGCACATATAATTTCCATTCCATTGCTCATTTTTAGGGTCAAATTTTGCTTGGTTTTCCTTTTCATCTCTGTCTTTTTTGTTGATAATCACCACTTCCTGCACATTACAAAAGCAAAAACAAAACAATATTTGGCAGTTTTGACTATAGTATTATGGTCATTTTAAAGCAACGTAGATAGAGTAAAAGATATGTGTAATTAACACGGGTTAATGCTAAGAGTCCCCCAAAGGCTGGAAGGGGACGTAGTGTGAGAGGTGCAGACGGTTGGGGTGGGTTAGCGGCTCTCTGTTGTGTAGATCTGAGTATCTATCACAAGTATGTACACTGGAGTGGTTAGAATGTTGGGTCTTCAACTCAGTATTCTTGTGCAATTACCTTCACACGGTGTCAATATTACTAACATTGAAGATGAATCTAATCCAAATTAACCATCTAATCCGCGCATAACTTACCTAATTATTTTGATTTTTCTCATTTTTAACAAGTTGACATTCTTTAATTATTAATACTGGGATCATAGAATGAGAAGCGCCCGTAGAGTGATCTACGATGTCCTCCGTATAATTTTCATCGTCCTCAATTTCACAAGATCCAAGCTAACAATTAAACTACTCATGTACGATATAAGTCTATATGTTAAGCCCTCATACTTATGACTTGTGAATTTTCAACTCCCAACATGGATATACGATTGAATGTGTGTACTCATTTTAATTTAACCATAGACCAACTTATTTTCATAGTCATAATTCAAAATGAATCATGACTCAAAGCAACAACTTATTAAGACTTCGTAACTTGATTTCGAGATTTAAACTTTAGAACTTTTTGCAACATATTCAACATCATAATCATAAGTTCTTTAAAGCTTAGGAATGCGTTGCTTAGTTTGAACCCCTACCTCGTGGTTAACGGAGTAGGATATCACGACCAACGACCGATGTTCTTAGTTTGAAAACCCACCCCGTTGCTGTCTAGAGAGTGGAAATCACATCAACACCTTAATTCCTAAAATATGGCTAAGGATTAGTGTCTTAGTTTGAACCCTCACCTAGACCTTTCTTCCAAGTGAGATATCACGACACATGTACCTAATCCCTAGAAGGTAAAGAGTCTTATTTGAACCCCACACCTCGTTCCTAGCTAGTTGGGATATCACGACACATCTTTAACTTGTTCCATAATATCAATTGCTGCATCATTGCAAATTTCAAGTATTCATAGCATTTTTGCATTCACATTTCATTCATGCTTTCTTTGGCATTTATCTTTTAAATCACTATGAAAATCTCGTTTGAAAACTCAAGTGTACAAATTTGAAGCTTTCTGAAAACAACGATTGACTTAGTTGATTTAAATTGAGTACATATTATTTAGGTGGATTAAGAAATTCCACGGGAGAGAAAACCACAGGGGGGTTTAAGTTACCTCGTATAAGTTTTTAGAAACAGAATTCTTGCTTAGCCGCCTATAACACGAGTATATTAAAACTCGATCAATTTCTCGTTCTTCCGTCCATTTATAAATTCCAAAGCATTTAGAATTCGCGGCTCTAGCTCGGCCAAAAGGATCTAGCAAGGGCTACAACACGCCCGATCAAGTACAAAAATTGATTCTATATTCTACCCAAGAAGAAAAGCACAAACTCGACAAAACACATCTATTATATTTTTAAAATTTTGGTTTAAATATTAACATTTTTTTTTGGCGAACTTTTGGGTGTGAAAAAACGGTTATTACGTGGTAACAAGGCGGCGGCAGCAAAATCAAATCGAAGATACCCCCCCAAACTAGAACTAACAGCACACCAAGGTCCTCGAAGTTTTTAGTAAGGGTATTACATTACGAATCCTAGGCCATTTATGAGGTATACCAAACAGAATAACGTTAGTCGATAAGAATTAGTATTATCGGAGTTCCCAAATGAGCTTAAGACAAGTAAACTCTTGATTAATGACAAAACGCAGACAGCTCTCACAAACCGGGCAATCCTGGACAATAAACAATACAAACACATGGAAACACGGTTAATGGAAAAGACAAAGCGTATCTTACCACAATCAACAACACTATTATTTAATTACAACTACGGATAAGCATGGGGTGCCTCCCACGAACGCGCTTGTTTAGGGGTCGCGATGCTTGACAAACACAAGGATTTATGATCCATGGGAAAAGTTTGGAGATCTGAACTACCGCGTGTGGTAACGATCCTCCAAATTTAATGCTTGACGCGATGATCATACACTTTGAAATTTGGTCCCCGTTATGCTTGAGAAAGCTCAACAGTGCCGTATGGAAATACTCTAGTGATGGTGAAAGGGCCATTCCAACGTGCATTTTTAGTTGCCCAGAGAAAATCTTTAATCTGGAATTAATGAGGAGGACAGCGATCACCAATGTTAAAACACGGTTTTTTGATCTTGATCATGGAGCCTCTTTGTTTTGGCTATAATCAAGAGTTCTCATAGCATTATCCACAAGTTTGCATTACGTGGAGAGCGCGATGAGTGCTTTCACCGGTGTATCCCCCGTAACAAGTATGATCGAATTTTTCTTGTCTTAAAGGCCCATAGCGTTCCTGTAGTGCTAGCGAAGCTCGATCCGAAAGATGGCATCCTTTCCATACAACAAGCTTGTAAGGGGTACACCCGATGGGTGTTTAGTAAGCTTGCGAAGGCCCATAGTCTGCATCATCAAGTTTAGTCCTACCAGGGAGGCACGGTTTCACCTATGTCCTTTCAAGGATTCTATTTTTCCAAACCACGAGTTTGATACTGTCCCCTTGCCCACTTGTTTTGTGGGTGATAACAGCGTTGGAGATACGGTGAGTAAACTCCATATTTCTTCATGACCTTTGCAAACAGGTCATTACAAAAATGGGTTCGCGATCACTTATGATTGCACGGGGAAGTCCCCAAATCTGTCGAAGAGAGAGTTCATAAATTTTGAAACACACTCGGCGATCATTGTGGGAGCGCTTTTGCTCATCCCATTTTGACAAATAGTCCGGACTGAGCCAACAAGAATATAACTTGTTCCCTCGTGAAGTCGGGAACGGCCCATAAAGTCGATGCCCCACATGTCAAAGATTTCACATAACTTGGCGATGGAGTTATTGAGCATCTCAACACGTGTAATCTTTCTTGACGTTGTGTGCACGAGTCACAGTTCTTGACAAACATCGTGGGCATCTTTATAGATGGTGGCCAGAAGAAATCCGGAGTCTAAATATCTTTTTGGCTAAGGTTTGCTCATGAAGTCCCCCCGAGAGGTACCATTGTGGCAAGCTGAGAGAATCTCAAGACTTCATTGCCGTGCACACATCGCCTGATCACTGATCCGCACAAATTTAAACAAAGAAGGGGACCCGATCCCAGAAATAGTGTTTAACATCTTTGAAAACTAGTTTTTCTGTAGGGTCGACATGCCCTTCACATATGAATCGACCCGCGTGGTAATTTGCAAATAGTCGGCAACCACGGGGTTTTTAGAATCTCCACGAACAGGATCACCATATTTAACGTCTCAAGAGGAAAACTTTCATTTATCTCTTTAGGATCATTGACTTTTTCCATACGGGTTTTCCAATCTGGACAGATGAATCGGCTGCGAGGTATCTCGGCTCCATTAGTATCAATGAACTTTGAAGTCAAATTCATGGGAGGAAACCCCTCGACAATCTCGCCTTGTCATCCTTTTTGCAAAGAGAAACAAATGTCGGAATGGTCCGAATGCACTTATGCTTTTGTTCAAGATAGAGGTGAAGACCAGAATTTTTCACGAAAGCAATACACTATGGCAATATTCTTTTCAGTCGAAGTGAAGTTCGTTTGTGCTTCAATCCAAGTCTTACTAGCATAGTGGATAGGCCGAAAATTTTTCTCATGTAACGTTCCCAAAACTGCACCTGATGGCGAAATCCGTGCTGTTGCCAACGCACATAAGCTCAAATGGAAGGTCCCCAGTTTGGAGCAATCAAGAATGGACTTCCGTAAGTTCATCTATATTTTAATTCAATGTTTGAGAAAAGCTTCGAAACAAGACATCGAAAAAGATGAATGGAGATTCTTCTCAAGGAGATGGTCATTGGACGGATATTTTTGAGAATCCTGAATGAACCGCCGTAAAAAACCGGCATGACCGAGAAAACTCCTAAATCCTTTGACGTGTGGGTGAGGTAATTTTTTGCAATGACTTCGATTGGCTTTGACAACCTCAATCCCTTTCTTAAAATCTTATGCCCGAGGACAATGCCCTCATTGACCATTAAAATGTGCGTCTTCTCCCAGTTATAGACTTAATGGTGGTCTCACAACCTTTTGAAGCAATGTGGTCCTAAACGGGAGAGTCAGTTGAAAGAAATCCAAATACCGAGGAATTCATCCATAAAGAACTTCCATCGTCATCTACAACATGTCAAGAAAGAAATGCTAACATACATCGTTGAAACGTGCTGAGCATTGCATAATCCGAAATAGCATGCGACGGTAGGCAAACGTTACCGTATGGGCAAGATAACAGTATTCTTCTTGATCACGGGGGTCATGGATTTGGAAATAACCGGAGAAACCATCCAGGAAACAGTAGTAATAATTGCCCCTCTAATCTCACAAGCATTTGGTCCATGAACGTAGAAGGAAGTGGATCTTTGACGGGTGGCTTCATTTAACTTACGATTGTCGAATGCACACTCGTCCATCCGGTAACCAAACGAGTAGGAATCGAACTATATTCCTCGTTCACTACCACAGTCTTCCTCCCTGTCTTATGTACACAATGTATCGGCTAACCCAGGGACTGTCGGAGATAGGGGAAATCAATCCAGCTTCGAGAATTTTCTTCAAGCCCCATTTTAATAACATCTTGGATTTTTGGATTTACTCTTCTTTGATGTTGGTCCGCTGGTGCATATCTACTGTCCATAAGAATCTACATTGTGGGTACAAAATTCCGGGTTATACCCTGAGATGTCAGAAAGTGTTCCAGCGAGAGCTCGCTTGTGGACTTTCTATCACTTTTCACGAGAGTGCGGAATTTTTCCTCAACATCCAACTCTTTAGCAATAATGACGGGTAACTTGTGTCCCCTCCAAAAATGCATACTCGATATGGGTAGGCAGTTCCTTGAGTTCAACCTCATAGCTTTCATCAACGAAGAAAATGCTGTAATAAGTTTCACAGACCTTAAGCTCATTCGGACTTCTGGGAGATAAGTTCCTTGACTTGGAGGGGGAAGTGTGGTTCACTATTCAAGATGGCCTCTAAGAATATAGAATGTCCCCTCAGGATCATAGTAAGATGGATTATATGCTGGACCAATCCCGACATCTGCTAGACCAAGAAAAAGAATCGGCTTTCTTCGAGAAGCAGGAAAATCACTATCCCCAAAAAGGAGTTTATGTGGAGAAGAAGTAGCAACAATTGTATCATAATACGGAGTGGAATTTCCACTTGCGATTATATCAGTAAAACCAAGAACTTCTTGAGAGTATTCCTCACAAGCCATATCAATGACGTCAATTTTGTTTGCCGTCATGTGAGTGTAATTGGCCGAGTATCTCGAAGTCTGATCCAAATTGTAAGTGATGGCTTCACTTCCTATTCTCAGAGTTTAATTCACCTTGTTGCACATCAAAACAAAGCACGACTGTCATTAATGAAGCACTCCCGAGAATTAAAGGAACGGGGTCTGCTCAAAATCTACAACCGATCAAAGTCGGACTAGGAAGTGAAATACACCAACATAAACGGAGATTGTCCTTTTGCAATTCCCATTGGTTTAGAAATTGATCGATCTTGCAAGTTCGTTTGTTCATGTAAGTGGAAAAAGATCAGGAAGTGAAAGCTTTTCCCAGACTGAAAATGGCATTAGATAAATGCTAGACCCGAGATCGGCTAATGCTAAGCAATTCATCCATCCCTGAAATGCGACAGAGGACATAGGACTTGCCGGGTCTCCAAGTTTTTCTTGTGTAACTTGTTCAAGATGAACCGCCGAACAATGTTCATTCATCGAAGTCGAGCAAGACAGGGTTCATTGAAGTTCGAGCCACTTCATAATGTTATTCTCTTATATTCCCAAGTAAGGTTCTTATGAGTCGAGGCGAATTTGGGCTAACACATGAGCATCCGTAAAGCTAAACTCAGAAACTCAATCTCTTTGAAGATTTCATATAATTTGTTGATTTGTTCGTATAAGCTATTAGGCTCTTCATTATCACGCCTCGAAGGAAATGGAAGAGAAACTGAAGGATTATGTGTTTGGCACAGGAGCAACAACAGGAGCAACAATTGCTCAAGGAACATGGAGTTGTGATTGGTTCAGTACCTACCGGAGGTATGGACGGGTGCGGTAACTTTGTCGAGCAAGCCAGCGGTCACTTAGGATCCTATGAGGTCACCTCGGATGATTGGCTACACTACTGAAGATAGTAGGCAATTGTAGTCCTTGATATGCAACACGCGCTTCGGTTAGTGATACCCTTTAATGTCTTCTCCCAGGGGGTTAGTAACTGTGCGTTACACCACGGGGAGTGTCCCTGCCTGAAGAAGAACTATGGCAGTTACAAACGTTAGGCCAACATAATCAGGCAGAATTTGCCATTTGATTTATTCAATTGATTGTTACGATTTAGCATGCTTGACCCTGGTTTTGGAGGTTATTTTTGCATGTTTACGCATGTATAGCATCAATTTAGCCTTGACGTAGTTGTCAAATCCGTCTTGGTGACACTGTGTGTCTGAGGAACGGGGCTTGATAAGCTGGAGACTGATTAACCTGGGGTCTAGAAGTTTATTTCTGACTGAAATTGGACTGGTTTAAAAAATTTCCACCTCTGTTTTGTTGAAATTACTCTCCCGTTTTGGTTAAGAAATACCTCTGCGATTTGAAATTGTTTAGCATTAATATCTTGAGAGTCGAACGTGTGGAAAACCTGGAGGTCATAAATATGATTGACAACCATTGAGTCGGAAATATTGGAGCTTATTGTTGTGTAATAAGCTGCAGCGGACTGTGACACATACTCAGAAATTTTGTCCCGATCAACGTTGCATGAGTGCTCTGGACAGTTTTTGGTGAGAATGGGCACCACCGCAAGTAACTACAACTTATGCCAACTGCTTTGTGCAGGTTGCAGGACTGGAGTCTGGAGAGAAGCTTGTGTTCTTCTTGTTAAGAGGCAATGCCTCGGAACAATATCATTTAGTTCAGGAAAAAATGGGGGGGGGGGGGGGGGGGGGGGGGGGGGGGGGGGGGGGGCAACTCAATGGAAACAGCTTTGGGTGAAGAGATTGTACTTACCATGCAACAACTGCTTAGCTCTGTTTACCGAACTTTGGACCATGCTCTCTGATGATTTTTAAACATTCGCGAGGCATTTGTGTCCAAAAAAGTTTCCACCTGCTGACGGATTCAATGAATCTTGATCATTTTAAAGTTCAAAGCATTATAGAAATGTATCCAAGTTGATGCAATTCTGAGAAATCCATGGTGTGTACATGGCCCTAAGTAGATCATTGAAACGATCCCAACCTCATAAAAACGATTCACGAACCTCTGCTGAAATCTTGTGATCTCATTTCGAAGGATTCGTACGATTTAGAAGGAGTGGGAAGAACTTATAGATGAATTATGAATACAATATCGACCCAAGTTTGAATAGATCGAGGGTGATTCCTTTTTATTCTAAGCGCATAATCGGGCTGCACCCCGATAGAGAAATGGAAAAAGCATAAGCTTAATCGAGCAATTGGAAATTGGGGCCCTCAATTGTGGAGGGTGATCTTGTTGAATAACGATATGAGCATGCGGGTCTTCTTGTACATGACCGAAGAACTGTTTGATCGGACAAGATGATTTAACCCATGCTTCCAGCTCAAAAAAAAAAAATTTTTTTGAGCCACAATTTCGGGAATAATGATTGCGTTGTCCTCGTACCCCTCGGTGGAGTGCTTGGAAGTCAATATGAGGACCGGGAGTAGTTCGAGTGCCTGCCATTGGCTCAACGGTAGGATCTCTTCCGGAAGTGGGTATTCTATACGAAGAGTTACATAACAACTGGCGTCCTCTGGTTGAGGAGTCGCCTGCTCCACGAGACTGAGATCGAGTGCGCATGCACAAAATGGAAATAAATAAATAAAAAAAAGAAGTTACACTAATTTTTTTGGATTTTTTGGATTTAAAATATATTAACAATCTATTTTAAACGGACAAGAGATAGACGAACATAAGCCAAAAAAACGATCTTACTTACGGTAGCTCACAATAATGAAAAACCGCATAGTGAGCGGAGGATAAGGAATAGCGCGAAGCTAATTTCTCCGTTTTGGGTGCGTAGTTCCCTAGGAACAACCCTCCTTAACCCCACAAATAGTTTGTCAATCGAATGAGGTGAGCCGGTAAATCGTAAGTGACACAGAAGGTCAAGTTTAAAATCTTGTGGTTCGATTGGGAACACAGTATTTCACCGAACATATTAAGATTATCCTCAGTGGAGAATAATATATTATGGTAATTTTAACCGATAGTAGAATATTAATTTTTAAATTGACAATTTTTTTATATTTATTGATTTTTATTTTGGGTTATTATTAATTTAATATGAATTACTAATAAAAGAAAAGAAAAATATTTTTGTATTTTTTTTTTTTTGTGTTTTTTTTTTTTTTTTTTTTTTTTTTAAAAAATAATAAGATATATAAATACATAGAGACAAGGTAAATCAAAAGTCGGATAAAAATCGTAGCAAAAGCTCCCCGGCACCCGTCGGCGCAAAAATTGATTCTTTGGATAGTACGTAATATATAAAAAATAACACAAATGCCAAATCTCTAACCAAAAATGCCCTTTACCAAGGCAAACGCGTGCGAGAAAAATCTACACAAACGAGATGAATAATAAGAATCAATGTGATAAAAAGATTCCGGAATGAGATATTCCCGGTGTCTATGTCCCACGAGCTGCAATAGAAAGTAATCCTGGTTTTAGATGAGAATATTGAATGATGGAGAATATATGATGGAAACACTGATATAATTACAACTAAAATTAATTAAATAAAACCTAATTTAATCTACGGGAAACAGATATAGGAAATGGGGATCTTAAAAACTACGGGAAACAAAATAAGTATCTATAGGGAATCCTAAAATTAATTAAACTAAAAATACGGGGAACAGAATCAGGTATCGGGAAACCTAAATACTAAAAATTAAGAAAATAAATGCTAAATTAAATTAAAAATCAAAATTAAATTCTAATTAAGTTAATTTGAAAAATAAAAAAAACTAGAACTAAAACGGAGGTCGTTTGAATGTAAAACGAAAAGAAACGGTAAAACGCACCCGGTAAAACGGGTCTAAGACTGAAATTTAAGAAAAATAAAGCCTATACTAAATTTATTAATTTTCCTAGACACTAAATGACAAAAGAAAATTTTATAAAAAAGAAAAATATTTTTTTATTAATTTTTGGATTTTTTATGAATTTTTAAAGATTTATAACTAAATAAAACTAAGAAAATAGAAAAAGACAAAAAATAAAAGTTATAAAAATTCTGAAAAAATAAGATTAAATAAAGAAAAAATTAACAATTCTAAAAATATAAAAATGCCCAAAAGTTACTGTTTATAATTAAAGTAATTAAACTAATTAAAATTTAAACCTAATTTAATTAATTAATTAAATAAAACTAACTAAAGCTAACTGTTGTTAAAACAAAAGGACTAACAGGGAAAAGACATAAGGACTAACGAAGTAACAGGGTACTTAACAACAGGGACTAACAAAGGTAACCTAAAAACTAGAATTTACATAAATGATCCCTGAGGTGGACCCCGATTACAAAAAGGGTCCAAACAGCTTATTATCAAAAAGCTATAAAAGCAAAGTTGATAAGGTGAGCTTAAGGGAACAACTTGTGTAACAGCACTTATTGCTTTTAGTTGGCATAATAAGCTAGAAAAGTGGCTTTGGGGCCGCAAAAGCTTATTAAGCTTATTTTTCTTGGGCTATTTGGTGATTTAAGCTAACCAAATGAGCTACACTAAGGGTGACAGATTAAATAGGGAGAGGGGAGTCCTAAATATAAGCTATGGGAATCTAATAAGCCCTAAAATAAGCTGGAAATAACTTAAGCTATGTTAACAGCTTATTATAAAAACAGAAAAATGGAGACTTTAAGCCTAATTTAAGCTAAGCTAAAGGGTGAGATAAGCTATAAGATTTTGGGCACTTAAAGGGCTTCTATAAGCTAAATAAAAAAGCAATAAAATCCTAAGTTTAGTGTAAAATAAGCTAGAGAAAAGGGCTAAAGCTATTGTTGCTCCGCACCAGGTAGGGCAACACAGTAAGCTTAAGGGCTTTTTGGGCTTATGAATAAGCCTCTTAAGAGCTTTTAGCCAAAACAAACCTAAAACAGATAACAAGTGATGCAATTGATCTTAATTACAAGAATGAGAGCTTAAGGGCTTTTTAAAACTGCTGAAATATGGAGTTTAAAATGCATGTTTTTCATAAATACATATGCACACATGGCTTATTAACTTGTGAAGATTTAAAAGGACAGAACAAGGGGTGTTTTAAAATGGCTAGAAACAACCACAACTAGCACAACAATGGTGTGCTTAAGCTGCATAAGCAGCTTGAGCACTTAAGCTCATTTTAGCTTAATCAAAATTTGACAGAATATAGAAAACTCTTAAAAATTTATTTTCAAACTAAAAGTGGTAATTAAAGTAGCTTAATAAACCCTACACACTCAGCCAAAGTTGGCTGAGTGGTTACAACCCATGCCAATTCCCATTTGACCCATTTTAAGACTAAACCAAACACCCCCTTAATTTATAAAAAGGCTTGTTAACTGTTTTTTTTGGTAAAAGAAGACAGAGGTAATGGATTATAGGTTGATTTTAATAACTCTTAGCACATATTTAACCAATTTAAACAGGTTTAAACAACTTGAATGATATTTCAAATTTCGACAAAAGCAATTTCACAAACACTCTTAACTTGTATTGAAACTGAAAGTAATACAACAAAAACTTAAAAAGAAACTGAGTACAATAATTTTTAAAGCAAACTTAAGTAAAATTTAAACTAAGAAAGTAAAAACAGGATTTTTTTTCTTTGGCTTGTTCTCTTCTCTTTTATAGAGGTCTCCAAGCCTGCTAGCTCATGGGATGTGTTTGCTGTGAGAGTACAAAGCTTTCCCAAGCAATCTTAACCCTCCATATGCCTTGTAGACCATCTCACCATTGAAGGGGGTTCGGGATTTTGTGTATGTTGAACTGGAAAGGGTTATAGGGGTATTGGGGAGGTGGGAATGAGTAGGGGTGAGCTGTGATGGTACTTGGGATAGTGGTTTGGGTGTGAAACCGTGGGAAAGGGCTGGTATGGTTTTGGCGCCAAGTGGGGAGGGTACGGGTATGGTTGCAGGTTTAAAAGGAATGATTGAAAAAGATGCAACAATGGCCCTCACACTTTCTTTCTCTTGTCAATTTCTTTCTTGGCCGAAATTCAGTTATAAGCTAGTTTGGAAAGTGGCAGCTTTAGTCCTTGTCGTTTTTATAACTAAAAGAGTTAAAAGGGGTTTAAGGTAATTGCATAAATGGTCCCTCTAGTTTTATAACAAAAAGAATTAAAAAGAGTTTTAGGAAATTGCAAATTTGGCCCCTGCTGTTTTACTAATAAAAGAAATGCCATTTGGCAGTTTTAGTCCTTCTCTTTGGTTTACCACTTTTCTTTTATAAAACACTTTAAAAAATGACAACTTTAGTCCCTAAAGTTTTGTAAAAAGGATTAATGGGCTTTTGTTGGGCCTTGGTTTTTTGTTGTAGAGCTTTGGGCTTTATTGGGCCCAATGAGTGTGTCTAAGGACCCAATAGGTTTTAGGCTATATTTTATTGGGCTTTTTAAGGCCCAATAATGTTTAGGGTAGGGTTTTGTTTGTACAATGCAGATATTGTGTCAGTAACTGGTGCTAGCTTGGGTCTTCAAAGTCTTCACAGTCTATTGTCAAATTGCACGACAAAATGGGTGCTGTTGAAATTGATTGTGTTGCCACCATTAGGTCTTCACATTCCATTCTTAGTTATACTATTGTGCTCTCCCGCCATCAGATGGGTTAAAGATTGCATCCATGTAATTCTACATTCCGGCTCCGGTTTGACTGACTGAATCTTCAGTTTGACTCTGACTTTTGGCTATTTTTGGACTTTGGCCTTGATTTTGCACAGTCTATTTCCATTCCCATACTCAGTTTGTCATTTTGGCTTGGTTTCTGTCTTTTTTGTGATATCCACTTCTTCACAATACAAAATGCTAAACAAACATATATTTAGGTCAGTTTTTGTCAGATTTGGTCATTTAAGCGCGTTTTATAAGGTAAAAGATATGTGTAATTAAGCACTTATCAATATCAATAGCCTACAATTGTGTATCAAACCATGGGAGAATTAGCATGTCAATTTTGATGGTTAACTCTGCAACAGATCGATGAAGCGTTTGGACTACCGAGTCAAATAGTTCAGAGTCAATCAGGACAAATCTGAGGGATGAAAACAAGATTTTGGACGCATAAATACGTATCAAAAGCAAGGATTCATAGTCGCTAATCCAAAACCGGCTAAAGACACGACGTATCCTCCAGAATCTGTAGAGCTTTGTTGTGGACGGATTCGAGAAGCGACAACCGGTTACTGAAATAACCGAAAGATGGGGTAAGTATTATCTTATATGTAGTTGTAATAAGTTACAACATTTATGTAGTTGACTAAAACTGAAACTTAGGCTTGTATATTAAGTAAATCGATATGTTTTCATATTCGAATATATAAACCTTGACCCCACTTTCTATCCCAATTTTCCGTAACTTAAATCAATTGAGGACCCAAATCTCAAATGGTATTTGAAATTATTAGCTCAGGGAGAAAATTTAATTATGAAAAACTGATAAAAAATGTGAATTCTATTTAACTCAAGTGTAGCTCTCCATAGTGCTAAACATTTCAGCCGAATGATCAAAGCACAATATTAAGGGGGGCGTAAATGGATATGATGGCTTATTGTGGAAATTACCTCAGACTCGACCCTTAATCAACTAGCAGTATTTACTTTATCGGAGTTATAAGGATGGTATGGTTAGGTACATGTTCCCATGATCCCGCCAGAGCCGGAGGGATCTACCCAGGGACAATCCACTAGTTAGTGTAGAAGTCCTTAGGTATGATTACAAAAGGAGTTATGTGAGAATAAGGGAATAGTGCGGACTGAGATAGAGCTAGTACTGGAATAAACCCAACAAGGTACTAGTAATGAAGTCTCGGTAAGCACTGAAGGGGTTGAAGAATGAAAAAGAAATGTTAAGATAAAGGGTGAAAAGAAAGCAGCCCTCCTTAAACATTAGGCAGAAACCGGGTCAATACATATGCTGTCAGAATCACATGGTTGATTGCTGACATTGAAGACAAGTATCATGGACCCAGTGATACGCTGCACAACCCTCCCTAGCTACTCAAGATCCCTCAAAGGATTCTTGTTTCATTTCTCACGGAGATCAATACAATTCTATCGTCTTTCTCACTCCGAGTTAGTCGATATTGAAAAGGTGGCAGTCCGCTCCAGCCTCCGACCACTAAAACCAAAAATGCACTATTGAGTCTAGAGCCTTGAGATCATCCAAAAGTCTCGTTAGGACACTTATCCATATTGAGCTTGTTTCTCACACACTGTGACAACAAGTAAAGATTTTAAGAGTCCTTCGCATTATCCTCGTGGTATTGCCAGAACATCCGAGTGATACGAAAGTACTCACAATGAAGATGGAAATCCTTCTAGAGCCAACATCAAACAAGCTCTTGGTAGGTGACATGTGAGATCCACTATGGATTAAACTTGTGACAAATGGAAAGCAACGATGGTGCGATTCTTTGTGAATCAAACTTGTTCCAGGTTGTGAATTGACGAATCATTTTGGAAAACCTCTCGATGTGCTCAACAACTGATTTTCTAGCACATCGATTGTGAACTTCTTTCAAAACAAATGTGTTTCTAATGAAATTTGATTTTATGCTATCAAACACTCTCGATGTGTCACAAAATACTTTCTCAAACGACACGTCGATTGATTTTCAAATCAAATTTTCTCTTTAATCGGTAAGATAGTAACTAACCGATTCACTCTTATCGTGTTGTCTGCTTTGAGACGTTCCGATACAGAGAACAGGCAAGTATGGAGACTTTGATGGTTACACATCAGATGATCCGATACTTAAACTGGAAATCCTGTCAAGGAGATTCGTCTTAAGATGAATCTACCTGATCACAGGTCGGTCCTCACGGATCCGGAGGTTAATCCAACCAGACTCGGGCGAATGACAAAGCCAAATTCGTCCACATGCTTTATTGCTAACTGTTTTATTACAGGATCAAGTTATGGTGGAAATGGAGATACCTCGTTCCAGTGGAGTCAATTCACAGCCCCATGCTCACACTTAATGTTTTCAATCAAAGACACCATGACAACCGAAAGACCTACAACACAGCTTCCGCTACTCTGATAAGTAATGTCATGATCAAGAAAAGTGTGAGCATGCAGGTCCGAAGGTCACAACGTCACATGAAGGCAATACTACTCAACAAGGATGATCAAGAGATTTATAATGGATGATGATCTCAAAGAAAGATCAAAGATCTCACAAGCCTAAAGGGACAAATCTCGAAGTTCACTACATAATGTACAACGATCTCAATGAATGAAGAATCAAAGACTACGAGCTACAGACAGAAGGTCGAAGAACTAGAATGCTATTATTCGAATTGTATTTTATGGGGAGACCTCCCTTAGGGGGAGATTGTTAGGATTATGAAAAAGACTCGGTCACCCCCGTGTATCGTTTAGCATAGCATAGCTCGTAGTTAGAAAGTAAGCGTATGGCTCTCGGTATTGGGTCGGGTCTTTTACCCAAGTGTAAGCCCATACCCAAGCCCATAGAGCTTACAAACACTTGTATATAAACCCCTTTCCAGCCATGGGAAGGGGTTGGTTGTTCATTTTATCATAAAGCTTTCATTTGGTTTTTCTCTCACTAGAAACCTCACTTTCTCTCTCTAGATAATTAGCCAACCCAATCATCTATGAAGAAAGTAAAAAATTTATTTTGAAACTCTCTAAAATAAATGATATTGATTGTAACTTCCTATAATAAATGATATTGATTTTAACTCCCTAAAATAAATGACGTTGATTGTAACTCACTAAAATAAATGATTATGTTTAATACCAATTATACCCTTATCTATACATTTCTAGCCAAATTTTAATTTCATTTATTTACATAAATGCCATCAAGCATTAATCACTGCATGGAATGGGTTTAGTAGTTCTTTGCTCTTTTGTTCATATGTTTGGCAATAATTTAGAAGTTTAATTCTGTCTAAGTATATTTTGATGCAATGGTGATAAACTTAGATGGAGGAGTTCAAAATTCTTGTTGTATCCATGTTTTCTCCATGTTTTATTAATCAAACACTTGGGTTATATGTCAAACTAACATGAAGTTTTTTGTTAATCCCTTTCACACAAAGAAAGTTTTTGCCAATATGAAGAAGAGCTAGGAAAGGATTTCTCTAGGAGAATTACACATTTATTTGATACCTTTGATGGTCAACCTGTTGTAGAAATGGTGAGGATTCAGGATCTCCAACTGATTCCAATCCAATACCTATTATTGATCAACCATCTTCATCTTCCTAACCCAAGAAGAAACAACCATCTAAGAAGGCTCAGAGGCAGAGGTTCCTCAAGATGAGGGAGAGCATAAGGAAAGTGTACCAACACCTTCCAATGATCCACAACCTAGTGGTGAGGATAGCATGCAACTAACTGATTTGATGGTTTTATGTACCAAAATGCAAACACAGGTTCTTGATTTACAAACAGCAAAGGGATGCTCAAGCTAAGGGATTGCTGATATTGAGAAGAGGATACAGAGGTTAAATGGAGGAAAATGTCAAGACCTACAGATTTGAAGAGACTCAGGAAGATTGGTATGACTAGGAGAGTTGAGTCCTCTGAAGATCAGGAGAGTTTGGGTGCTCCTGAAGATGCATCCAAAATAGGGAGGTGTATGGGAAGTTATTGATGACTGATGTTGATGTATTCTTTAGTTGATGAAAATCAAGAGTGTCAATATGATGACTTTAATGTTTTTATGCGTAGTTTTGGTAGGATGATGAGATGCATGTTGTAAACATTCTCAATTTCAGGTCATTTTACGACTCCTGATTATTTGTCACTATTATTTTGGGTCCAATACGCGTTTACCTTTAAATTAACTTTTAAGATAAATCGCGTAGACTAAAAATAATCATTTAATGTAAACGGTCATCAAATAAATTAAGGTTTACATCCATCAAGTAATATATAATTATTAAGACGATAATTATTAACTTTGCATATTTTACTTTTATTGGTCAAGGAAAAAGGTTTTACTGTTTCGCAATAAATACTTTTGGACTCACCCCAGAAATAACCTAGACTTACCTGACTTAATCAATACCCACTTTTAAACCTTTAACACAAAATTTATTAAAATCTTGTGTTAATAACCCACTAGGGCCGGATATACACACAAATTTTCCTAGAAGATTTCCTAATGATCCCTAAGTACATGTACAAGCTCTATGTAATTAAGAATGGTACTTAATGTTTCCTAGTAGCTAATACACAATGGTTAATAACCATTTTGCTCTCCCTTTTTCCCTTGGATACCCGATTACATACAATGCACATACACAAACCATAAGATTTCCAAATCTTAGGTAACCTTGTACAAATATTTAGTAATTAAAACATGTACTTAGGTGGTTTGGCTAAATACAATGTGTGACTAACTAAAAGCTACAAAACCACCTTGTTAAGGGCACGATTTGGTTTGTTTGGGACTAGGGGGCATGTAACTAGTATCTTGTCTATAAATACACACTCACACTTGACATTTTACACTCTTACAACTCACACTCACTCAAACAATAAACATATATACTCCCTTTCTCTTGTTCAGGCCACGACATGTAAATAAACACCCTATCAATCCATTCGAACCCAAAATAAACCCTAGGGTATTCATACAAGTCATAATAAGGTTTACGAGCTAAGGTTTGGGTATTGGAATAAGCTTTGAAGCTTTGGTTGGGTCATTTCGATCGTGTGTGCATTGGTTGCTTGCCTAGCTCAGAATAACAAGGCCTTAGGACTCATTGTAAATCTCGTTGATCCTATACAACTATTTGATACGTGTTTTTCCTTCGTTATCTAGCTTTGTGTTTCGTTCTTATATACAATTAAACATGCTTGCATGAGTCTATGCATTTCAAATGCATACATGAGGTTATACGCAATGTTATTGCGTTTTAATATACTTGTGTGGTGTTGAAATGTTAAGGAACATGTACAAAACGATTAAAGGGCAAGCAAAGTCTTAAACATGTATGTTAGACCCAAATAGAAACACCAACGTGAACATTAACTCACACCCACGAATACTTTGTAAATCACACGTAAACTTTCAAAGAAAATATAACGGTGTTGCTTGGGAATGCGTATACGACTTTAACATACGATTGCATGTATTGCACAACCCATATATAAGCTAAATAAAACATAACGTGATTACAAGGGCACTTCTCGAAACATATATGTTACTAGGAAGAGTAACGGGTCATAATGGGCCTCTCACGATCCAAACATGCCACGTTTCGCGCCCATCCGGCCAATGCTCACCCATTAGGAAGTCTAACTGCTTATAAAAATGATCCAAAGAGCTTATCAATGTGCTTAAATGGATCTTAAACTCATTTTGGATAACGATATGCTTAGAACCTTAATGGGTCAAAATAGGCCATTAAATTCCAAAACAAACCCCAACAGGCCCAACAGTGTGGGCCCACAAGTGGCAATATGGCTCAACGTGCTTATCAGGAGTCATACCAGCTTATAACTACTAATTTTGACCCTTTGTACCTTTTAAAATCTAACGGACTCCTAGATGGGCTCGTTTGCCCATTACCGTTGATTTCTAAAAGCTCATACGCCACAATTAAGCTTTTACTGACTTATTGGTCAATCTTAAGCAGATTTTATAAATTCTAAATATATGCCTAGACATAGCTAACGAACCCTTAAGAAGCAAGCCCAGACCTTTAAAACCCTCTATCCGGGCTCTTATCGAGCCCAATTTTAAGCCCATATACGTGCTTAATTGCTTATTGGATAAGCCCCATATTTAAGACAGCTTAATCAGACCTAATAAGATTATTGAATATGGGAAATAAGTTAAATCAATAGGAAACCCTAATGGACTTTTTGCAAACTTTCGGTAAAGGTTGTTGGGCCAACGAGCCAATATGTCATCGAGCTTGATTAACTGAGCAATACTGATTTGTGTAGCTTAAATAAGCTTAACAAGTGCTTTAGTGCTTTTTAAAATTTAGTCAGACCTTTAAAACACTTATTGGACCTTAACGGGCCCAATAAGGTCCATTAAGCCAAAATAAGCTCTCCTAAGCTTATTTATAATCTGGAACAGCTTATAGGCTTATGGAGCTTAATGAAATCTATGTCACGTGTTAGTAATTATGGAGGTAAATGCGATTTTTACAAGTTAAGGGACTAAATGTGCCAATTTAGAAACTTGAGGGTTTAAAACTGCCAATTCACTATTTTAGTAAATTGAGGGATTGTTCTGTCATTCCTGGAACTCAAGGGGACTGTTTCAAACATTATAGGACCTAAAGTGCAACATGTACCTACCTAAGGGGGGGAGACAAAAGTGTAATTTTGGAAACTTAAGAGGTCTAAAGTGTAAATGTTACATTGTCATACACTAAAGGGGGTTGTTTTGAAATTCATAAATCTCAAGGGTAATTTTTTAAACGGAAAGTTGATCTTTTGTAAACACATATCGAATCGGCTACGAGTAATATTTTTATTCATTATATTATAACAAGTTAACCCACGACTTAAATAAAAATGGATATTTATTAATAATGTTTTTAAGATATACTAGAACGTGTGAATTCTATATAACTTCCCATGTGCCTATCAATCAATTTTCAAATACATTAAACACAATACACCACCACACAAGTGATATCAGTATATTTAAATCTAGCAACTTTTTGTAGTTTATACATTTAGTCTTTAGCCTATATTTTGTAGACTACGACTGGCCGTTTGTACTTAGTATTTGACGGTGTGATTCATTCTTGGATACTTATTAATCATTTCAGAGGACTATTTACTAGGAGAGTTTATAGCCCAATGTTTTACAATTTCTTAAAGAATTTAAATCTTTAGGGTGAGAACATGCTTTGTGTTTACAAATTGGACGCAAGTGTATATTTTATACTATGATTACGTGTTTGCCGAAGTAGCGATAACTACGGAGCCCATCTTTCATGAAACTGTTCTTTACTGGACTGTTGATGCTCGCGAATGTTATAGATAGAATCTATTTGGGATTGGACAATCCCCTTCGGTGATTAGCTATCACGGGATCGAAAAGTATACCATGTCGGATTTAGAAATGTTGAGGGTATAGAACCGTCATTAACAGGCATTCATTGGAATATATTGCATTATACATGTCGAAATTTCAGTGTCATGAGCTTAGGAAAACGTAATTACTTTTTTATTGATGTTTGGCATTTGTGCTTAATCATACACTGGAAATCTTGCGGTCTACTGTTGTTTACATTAAAACATATTGAATAACCAACTTTATGTTGATACTTTATGTCATTGGTTTTTCTCAGTCAATAAGGCACGTGGTGTCAATACATTGGGGTCATATTGGGAAAGAGTCCAGTTACTAAGATTTAGCCTTATTACATTTAGGGGACATTTGTTACTAAACCGAAATCTTTACTTATTTGTCGAACAATTTGAAGCTATGTGCTTATGTAAATTGAACAAGAATTTTTTTAATCCAATGTATCTTTTTTAAAACGACATGTTAGTGGTCGTTCTCATATCTTGTCTATTGTTCTATGATTGTAACGCCCTTGGTTATTCAATATTCCCCGGGATGCTACCCAGATTGGGGGGGTGTTACAGATTGGTATCTAGAGCCAAGGTTATAGAGAACCAGGTCAAAAGTTTTGTCTGGACTATAACCATTTTCAAACACTGTTTTCACAAATGGGATTTGCGAGGGACATACATACATTACTTGTTTGCATCCAGAATTTTGACTTACATGACATTCATTGATTTAACATTAGTAGGGTACTAAGTGCTTACATGATTGATATATTCGCATATAAAATATACTAAGTATATTACTATAAGACTCTTATAAATAAATCTTATAGATATAACATAGAGACCACTCTTATAATTTAAGCCTTATGGGACTACATACCGATCTTTCCTATAAGTAATACTTATATAGGTTATTTTTGCTTTTTGCAGTAGTCATGTCTTCTGCGACATCTGCGGTTACCTACACTTCCGTTTACACCGACTCTGAGCCCGACAGAGCCTTCTGGGGAGCCGATGATGAGGAGATATCTGAGGGAGGCATCCCACGGGTCATCGTATTAGGATACGACGGACTCCCGATGCAGCCAGTAGCCCCACCATCACCGGATTACATACCAGGCCCAGAGGATCCACAGACACCGCCAGTTCCTCAGGACGAGGATGAGCGTGAGCCTATGTTCGTACAGGCACATGATCCTGACTACGTGCCAGAGCCTATATACCCTAAGTATATACCATTGGAGGATGACCATGAGTTTCCAGTTGAGGAGCAGCCATTACCTCCTGTTGATTCACCTACTGCTGAGTCACCCAGATATGTTACTAAGTCGGATCCCGAGAAGGATCCAGAGGAGTACGAGGATGATGAGACAAAGGATGGTCCGGTCGACTACCCTTTGGACGGGGGAGATGATGGAGATGATGATGACGGCGATTCATCTAGGGATGACGCCAATGATGAGGATGAAGACGAGGAGGACGAGGAGGAGGAGGAGCACTTAGCTCCGGCCGACTCTACTATTGTTGTACCTATTGATGAGCCTATTTTCCCACTTGAGGGAACAGAGCTTGTTATACCACCACCCTCTACTAACATTACTATTGGGGCTAGGATTACCGTCTGGCTTTAGACTTCTATATCCCTTCCACTAGAGACAAAGGTTGAGAGACTTTTGGCCATGACTACTCCATCACCATCACCACCTATCTCACTATCACCACCCTCTTTAGGGGAGCGCCTTGTTAGGGGCATGGCCCCACCTGCACATTCATCACCACCACCTGTGCCATCACCTTTACTACCATCATCTGAGTGTCCAACCCAAATCCAGACACTCAGGATATCATCCACTCAGGCCCTTATTAATGCAGTTACTGCCGCATTACCATTACCTCCACTACCACCACTACCACCATCTCTATACATACCACCACCTGTTGACCGTAGGGATGATATTCCCGAGTCTGAGCAGCCTCCCCACAAGAGGTTGTATTTGTCCACCCTAGGCTCCAAATACGAAGTCGGGGAGAGTTCTACTGCTAAACCCACCAGAGGTCGGGGGATAGATTATGGATTTGTCAGCACGATAGATGCTGAAGAGAGGCGACAAGGGACTAGAGATGTTGGGTATGGTATTAGGGATACTTAAGTAGATTCAGCAGGGACAGTTCCTAAGATAGCACCTATGACCGTGGGAGAGGTCAATACTAGGGTCATAGAGCTTGTTGAGCTCCATGAGCATGATACACAGGACTTGTATGCTTTACTAGAGGATGCTCAGGATAATAGGTCTCGTATATCACATCGAGTCAATATGGACTCGTATCGGGTCGATCTACTTATGGGGGATAGGCTGACTCTCCAAGAGACAGTATGGATAGTGGAGGAGGAGGCCTATGCTTCCCGAGAGGCTTGGGCTCACTCGATAGGATTGAGCCAGGCGACTCATCAGGAGCTTCAAACCCATTGTGATCATATGTATGCACACGAGACCCATCCCCAGGCACACCAGACACAGCTACAGATGTAGGGTACTCTTATTCAGACACAGCACCAGGTACATAAGACACGCTTTCAAATGCAGCAGGCTGAGTTAGCAGTGCTTCGAGAGACTGACCATAGGCATCAGGACCAGATGGTAGAGACTCTCTGAGTCATTAGAGACATAAGGCAAGAGATGAGTGACATGCAGGCCGAGTTGTTAGCACTGCGAGAGCAGCAGAGGAGAGCTAGACAGCCAAGACCAGATGCTAGGAGTCCAGATCACCAGGATGCTTCTAGGGATGCTAACTGTCACATCTAGTGATTTATGTTATTTTATCTTGCTAGGTTATTGTACATGCATGTTAAGTATTAGGGGTTTTCCCCACTAGTATAGCCTTAGATCTTTTGTATTGTATTATGTGTAATCCGACAACTATTTCATGTAAAATTTTCAAAGTTATGAATGAAATGGATGTGTTGTGTTGTACTATATACTTCTCTTGTGTTGATATCTCATCTATACATTATTATATTTTGTCATATAACCTTATGTTTTGTCTTTTGTGATCGAGACAAATCATGGCACCTACGACCAGAAGAGGACCAAATACCCCTGTTAACAACACCAACCTAAACAACATGACTCCAGAATCCATCCAAGCAATAATTGACCAGGCTCTTCTGCGAAACTCCACCAATGGAGATGGAAGCCATACTTCACATAGGGATAACCGAAGGAACGTGTAAACTGTGCGCCCTTGTTTTTACGCTGACTTCATGAAGTGTCAACCTTTGAACTTCAAGGGGACTAAAGGCGTGGTCGGTTTGACTCGGTGGATTGAGAAGATGGAGTTAGTTTTCAATATTAGTGGTTGTACTATTGAGAATCAAGTAAAGTTTGCCACCTGCACACTGCTAGTTGCTGCTTTGACTTGGTGGAATGGTCAGATAAGAACCTTAGGTCCTGAGGCATATGCAATGACTTGGGAAGTACTCAAGAAAAAGATGACGGACAAGTATTGTCCACAGGGTGAAATCAATAAATTAGAAATCGAGCCGTGGAACCTAAAGGTCAAGGGGAACGATGTTCCAGCATACAGTGAACGTTTCCAAGAGCTAACCCTGATATGTACCAATTTTGTTGCCAACGAAACCGAGAAGGTTGACAAGTACATCAGTGGACTTCCTGACAACATTTATGGGAACGTCAAGTCTGCCAGACCCAAGATGTTGGATGAGACTATTAAGTTGGCCAACGACTTGATGGATCAGAAACTCCGCACCTACGCAGAAAGGCAATCTGACAAAAAAAGGAAGGCTGATGATTCATCCAGGAAAAACTATGGTCACCAGCAACAACCCTTCAAGAGGCAAAATGTCGCCAAGGTCTACAATATGTGGACAAGCGAAAGGAAGCCTTATGGGGGATCTTTGCCCAAGTGCACCAAGTGCCATCTTTACCATAATGGCCCGTGCACCCAGAAATGCCACAAGTGCAACAAAGTAGGGCATTTTGCTCGCGATTGCAGGAGTACTGGTAATACAAATGTTGTTAATACTCAGAAGGGAAATGGGGCAGCTCCCAAGGGGGATGGTTGTTTTGAGTGTGGAGCACCAGGGCATTTCAAAAGAGATTGTCCTAAGCTGAAGAATAAAGATAGAGGGAATGGGAATGCACAAGGCTGGGTTTATGCAGTTGGGAATGCAGAAAAGAGGGGAAATGCATCGGGAAACCCGGATGCCAATGTCGTCACGGGTACGTTCCTCTTAAATAACCACTATGCATCTATCTTATTCAACACTGATGCCGATAGAAGCTTTATATCCACTACATTTAGTTCCTTGATTAACATCGCCCCAACTCCATTAGAAAATTGTTATGATGTCGAATTAGCTGATGGGAAAATAGTCGGGATAGACAATATTATACGAGGTTGTACTTTAAATTTCTTAGACCATCTATTCAACATAGATCTAATGCTCGTAGAACTGGGTAGTTTCGATGTCATTATCGGTATGAACTGGTTAAGAAGATGTCACGACGTGATCGTGTGCGATGAGAAACTTGTTTAAATTCCCTATGGGAATGAAACTTTGACTTTTTGTGGCAACAAAAGTAGCAATGGAAGAGAATCTCGGTTGACAGTTATCTCGTGTTCAAAAGCTCAAGAGTACATGGCCAAAGGATGCCAGGTCTTTTTGGCGCAGATATCCGCCAAGAAAAAGGAGGACAAGTCAGAAGGAAAAAAAATAAAGAACGTACCAATCGTTCGAGATTTTCCTGAAGTATTTCCCGAAGACTTACCAGGTCTCCCTCCGGCTCGACCAATGGAATTCCAAATCGACTTAATTCCAGGAGCCGCACCCGTAGCTCGAGCACCGTATCGATTGGCTCCATCCGAAATTAAGGAATTACCGGAACAATTACAAGAGCTTTCCGACAAAGGATTCATAAGGCCTAGTTCCTCACCTTGGGGAGCCCCGGTCTTATTCGTCAAAAAGAAGGATGGGTCGTTCAGAATGTGCATCGACTACCTAGAGTTGAATAAGCTGACAGTAAAGAATCGTTATCCACTCCCAAGGATCGACGATTTGTTTGATCAACTTTAAGGATCCATTATTTATTCGAAAATAGATCTGAGATCAGAATATCACCAGCTTAGAGTGCGAGAACAAGACATTCCAAAGACGGCATTCTAAACTCGGTATGGCCATTAAGAGTTCCAAGTTATACCATTCGGACTGACAAACGCACCTGCGGTATTCATGGACCTCATGAACTGAGTATGCAAGCCTTACTTAGATAAGTTTGTAATTGTCTTCATCGATGACGTACTTATTTATTCAAAGGACGAGAAAGAGCATGAAGAACATCTCAAGGTTATTTTAGAATTGCTTAAGAAAGAGAAGTTGTATGCCAAATTTTCAAAATGTGAATTTTAGATTCTGAAAGTACAATTTCTCGAACATGTCATTGATAGCAGAGGCATACATGTGGATCCAGCTAAGATAGAGTCTATCAAAGAATGGGCATCTCCTAAGACACCAATGGAGATCCGCCAATTTTTAGGTCTTGCTGGTTACTATCGAAGGTTAATCGAAGGATTTTTGAAGATTGCTAAGTCAATGACAAAACTTACTCAGAAAGGAATAAAGTTTGACTAGGGTGAAAAGGAAGAGAACGCTTTTTAGTTAATAAAGCAAAAGTTACGCAGTGCACCAATTCTGGCTTTACCTGAAGGGAGCGAAGACTTTGTGGTCTACTGTGATGCGTCACACAAAGGTTTAGGTGCCGTATTGATGCTAAGAGAGAAGGTGATTGCCTATGCTTCTCGACAACTAAAAGTTCACGATAAGAACTACACCACTCATGATTTAGAACTTGGGTCGGTAGTGTTTGCCCTAAAGATATGGAGACACTATCTATATGGAACCAGATGCACAGTGTTCACCGACCATAAAAGCCTAAAACATATTCTCGACCAGAAGAAGCTTAACATGAGGCAACGTCGTTGGCTAGAGTTGTTAAGTGATTACGATTGCGACATTCGTTATCACCCGGGGAAGGCAAACATAGTGGCCGATGCGTTGAGCTGTAAGGAACGGATTAAGCCATTGCGGGTTTGAGCCTTAGTTATGATAATTGGCTTGGATCTTCCCAAACAATTATTTGAAGCTCAGATCGAAGCCCAGAAACCAGAGAATCTCGTGAATGAAGACGTAGGCGGTATAATCAGAAGGGATATACCCAAGGAAAGATTGGAACCACGTGCCGATGGAACCTTATGTTTACACGGCAGGAGTTGGTTGCCTTGCTATGGAGATTTAAGATCCGTGATTATGCACGAATCTCACAAGTCAAAATACTCTATCCATCCCGGTTCGGAAAAGATGTATCAAGACATGAAAAAGCTATATTGGTGGCCCAATATGAAGGCAGACATCGCCACGTATGTTAGCAAATGCCTGACGTGTGCGAGGGTCAAGGCCGAACATCAAAGGCCATCGGGATTGCTAGTACAACCTGAGATACCCGAGTGGAAGTGGGATAATATCACGATGGATTTTATCACCAAGCTTCCTAAGTCGTCGCAAGGTTTTGACACCATCTGGGTGATTGTGGATCGACTTACAAAATCTGCTCACTTCTTGCCAATAAGGGAGAATGATCCATTGGACAAGTTGGCAAGGTTGTACCTGAACAGGATAGTGGCAAGACACGGGATACCTGCCTCAATTATCTGTGATCGTGATGGAAGATTTACTTCAAATTTCTGGAGATCATTTCAGAAAGCTTTGGGTACAGATATTAGTATGAGCACTGCGTATCATCCAGAAACTGACGGCCAGAGCGAGAGAACCATTCAAACTCTCGAGGACATGCTACGTGCTTGCGTGATCGATTTTGGCAAGGGTTGGGTTAAACATTTGCCATTGGCCGAGTTTTCATACAATAACAGTTATCACGCTAGCATAAAGGCCGCCCCTTATGAGGCACTGTATGGTCGAAAATGTCGATCACCGGTGTGCTGGGCCGAGGTTGGGGAAGCCCAACTGACTGGTCCGGAATTGATCCAAGAAACAACGGAAAAGATCGTCCTGATCAAGCAAAGGATGCAAGCTGCTCAGGATCGACAAAAGAGCTAGCGATTTGAAAGTGACGCCGATGGAGTTCGAGGTTAGGGACAGAGTTATGCTCAAGGTCTCGCCTTGGAAAGGGGTCGTACGGTTCGGTAAGCGGGGCAAGCTGAACCCGAGATATGTCAGACCTTTCAAGGTGTTAGCAAAAGTTAGGAAAGTTGCCTACAGGCTGGAACTTCCTCAAGGATTTAAGCATAGTTCACGCATACCTTTTTTACATGTGTGCAAATCTTAAGTAGATGTTTAACGATGACGAACGCATAGTCATAGCTCGTTAAAGGAATTACATGTTTGACGATAAGATCCAGTTTGTGGAAAAGCCCGTTGAAATTATGGAACGGGAGATCAAATGATTGAAGCGAAGCCGGATACCACTGGTTAAGGTTCGCTAGAACTCTAGGCGGGGTCCTGAGTTCACCTGGGAACGTGAGGATTCATTCAAGAAGAAATACCCACTTCTCTTCACAAACCGGGCTTCGTCATCTACTACAAGGTCTTAAGCTTTGAGGACAAAGCTCTTTTAACAGGTGGAGACTATAACATTTCTCATTTTTTTATGTCATGAGTACGCTGCTATTTAATGATCACAAATTATTTTAGTCCGATGACGGTCTACTTTTAATTTGACTATTTTAAGCAAAATTCGCGTAGACTAAAATTAAACCATTAACGTAAACGACACCAATAAAATAAGGTTTAACGTCAAGCAATGTCTAACAATTAATAGGACGATAATATTGGCTTGCTGCATTTTATTTTTATTGGTCACATAAATGGCTTACGTTTCGCCAATAAATACACTTAGACACACCACGGAAATACTTACCTAGACTCAAACCAATACCCACTTTTGGTCCCTAAATACCAAAAATTTATTCAATTTTGCATCAAGAAATCATAAGGGTCGAATATATATTAGCTAGCATGCACCAAGACCAAATTATCTAAAGGGTCATTTGTTTTCTCTTCTACATGACACGACATAAGGACCATTTCATGACACTAAATCTTAACAAGAATCATGTATAACAAGGAACTAATTAATGAGGTGTCCTATTGTCCCTAATTAGCTAAATGTCCAATGGATAAAAACCTCATTTGAGCCCCTTTGGCCTTGGAAAACCGCGGCTAAGACCCCCAAAACACAAGCCATGAGATTTTCAAATCCTAAGGCAATCTTGTACATCATCTAGCTTATTAAAACTTGTACTAAGGAGGTATTTAGCAAACCATGGGTGAGTGACTAAGCCTAAACCAAAACCACTAATAAGGGTGCGGTTTAGTTAGACAAGGGGTTAAGAGAACCAAGCTAATCTTAGACCTATAAAACCCCATTTCCATTTTGGCTAAACACTTCTTACCATTCACTAGAAATTCTCTCAACCAAAGAAACACCCTTACTTTCACTCCTTGTTTCGGTATACATTAAACCGAACCCAACATCACCCAACCACGACACCACATTACACGAGATAATAATTCTAAGACATTGGATTAAGCTAGGAAGGGTTATTCAAATCGTGTGTACACGGTTTAAGGGTTTTATGACTTGGGCTTAATACTTGACGCTACTCCTCAAGAACTAGGACTCTTGTAAGTGTCATTAAGCCTTGTTCATGTTTTTCCTTTCGTTATATATATCGTAGGACACAACTACTTCGAGCTATCGAACCAAAACATGGGTCGTGCCTAGCATGGCACAACCCATGTACGCGTCTTGTATAAATTATTCACGCATGGACTTGCGAGGTGAATTAAAGGCCTTAAGGCACGTAACTAAAGTATCATGTATACGTTTAAATGTTGGAACATGACATGCATACGTAAAACGTAGGTCAAGGACTTGGTAACATGCGTTAAAAACATTTAGAAGTTGAGCATGCAACATGTCGCGTATAAAACCTACTTAACAACTCGTGTTGCTCAATGGGGGGGGGTATGTACACTATTATGACTATGACCTAGGTTGGTTAAAACACGTGGGAAAAGGGTTATGGAAATCCTAACCATGCCTCATGAAATAGACAAGCTTAAACAAGCTTGGGCAAGCTTGTTTAGCCGCGTCTTGGACTCATGACCCACGAACTACGAATGTGAACATAATACACTACAAGTTGAGGCATTGCTAGACATGTAACATGTTAAACAAAATGGTGAGAACCTTAGAAGACAACTAGAAACCCTAATGGACCCTCTCGGGTCGTATAAGGCATATTAGCCCACCAACGAGGCCTAACTCAGGCCCAAACGACCACTAATAAGCTCGAACAGCTTATTAGAGGGCTTATGCGAAGTAAGGGGCTTATTAAAATGCTAATGGGCCGAGTACAATGCTTAAAAACCAATATGGTTCCTTAATGGGCCTAGTGGCCCATTACCGAGAGCTTATTTATTCGTATAATAAGCTATAAGCTGAGGTCAGCTGAATAAGGCTCATAAGATCTTATCGAAACTAGAAGGATAAGTTAAACTCGTATAAAACCCTAAGAATGCCTTTGGACCTCTTCGGGTTAAGCTAATTGGGCTAACGAGCCTAATAAGCACTAATAAGCTTAACCAAGCTTATTGAGAAGCCCAACCGGTTCAATCAGCTTAAGCTAGCTTAAAAGAGGCTTACGTACACTCGTGAACTTAATCGGGCCACAAAAGGCTTAAAAGGCCTTATCGGGCCTAAAAAGCCCAATAAGCCAAAAATATGCTCATTCAAGCTTATTTTTAAGTTGGGGCAGCTCACATGGCTTATTGAAAACTAGAAAAGCCCCTCGTCACTTTTTAAACCTCAATTAGACCAAAAATGCGACTTTAATAAATTGGGGGACTAAAAATGTAATTATGAGAACTAGAGGGTTAAAATCTGCCAAAGATCGAATTACTGAGTCAAGGGGATTGTTTTTGCCAATTCTAAAACATAAAAGGGTTGTTTGAATATGAAAGGACCAAAGGTGTGACTTTTCTAAAAGTTAAAGGACTTAAAATGTAAACATGGAAACCTATGGGTTAAAAGTGTAAATATCATGAAATTCGTGAAAATAGGGACAAATTTTGACACATAGGAAAACTTAAGGGTATGTTGTAAATGTGGGTGATTTAATTTAACACTTGAGACGTCAGACTAGACAGGGTATAATATAGCTTCGCGTACAATTAATACGCGAGAATAATAAATACGCGTATTTATTATTAATACATTTCCACCTATGTTTAAAAACACATAGTCGTACATATTCCCAAGGGCAAACGAGGAAAATAAATGCAACAACCATGTGCATCACACAAGTGATAACAGTATATATAATGGGATAAATAAACTAGCATTGTCATGTAGTTTATTTAAATGTTAGAAGTCTAAATATTGTAGACTAAGACTTGACCGTATTTACTTAGGTATCTAAGGGTGTGATTCATTTCCTACTTGGATATATATTTATCATTCAGAGGACTACCTTCTAAGGTGAGTTCATAGCCCCATGTTTTACAGTTATTTAAATGATTTACATCCTTAGGGTGAGAACATGCTTTGTTTTTACAAATTGGACGCAAGTGTACATTTTATACAATGATTTCGTGTTTGCCTAAGTAGCGATAACCCACTGAGCCCTTTTATCATGAACTGTCAATTATTAGATTGTAAGCGCGAATGTTATGAGTAGATCTATTTAGGATTGACATCCCCGTTCGGGTGCCTAGCTATCACCGGGAACGAACGTTATAACATGTCGGATTTAGGATGTTTCGGGTTAGATCATCATTCATGGGCATTATTGGTAATTTATTGCATTCATACATGTCGAGCTTCAGTGTCATGAACTTAGGAAAACGTAATCACTTTTATGATGTTTGCATCTGTTGCTTAATCATACACTTGGAAATCTTGCGGTCCTACAGTTTTGCATACATAAACCTATGAATTCACCAACTTTATGTTGGCGTTTTAAGCATGTTTTTCTCAGGTCAATAAGGCACGGGGTGCTCAGATACATTGGGGGTCATTCTTTGGAATGAGTCAGTACTAAAGATTTAGGCGTACTACATTTTGGGAACATTTGTTATAAACCAAAATCTTTACTTACATTGTTGAACAATTTGAAGCCATGAGCTTATGCAATGAACAAGTATTTTGTTAATCCAATGTATCTTTTTTAAAACGACACGTTAGTGGTCGTTCTCCTATCTTGTGCTATTGATCTATGAAGTAACGCCCTCGGATATTTAACATTCCGCTGCATACTCAGATTTGAGGGTGTTACACTTTCTCCTTTCTTAACCGGTTTGGGAAAGGGATTGATGATTGTTGTAGCTCGATGGAAGGTTGGATAATTCGTTCCTGAGCTTTTAGGGATTCATTTCCTACAATAACTTCTCGTGGTATTTCCGGAATATCATGTTGAATCCAGAATGCTCATTGTGGTTATCACTAGCTTTGTTGATTTCATTATTGTAAGTAACCCAATATGTCATTTTTCCTCCTTTAGTTGTTACTCCTTTAACGTCGTGCTTCGAAAACAAAGCATCATTCATAACCCTTGACAACTCATGTACTTTGATTTTTAGCTCACTTAATAAGTTGTTTTGCTGCTTTAATAAAATCTCGTTGGTTGTTATAAACTCTCTAATAAATAACTCCATCTCTTCGTGTTCTCGCTTACCTTTATTGATGAATTCAGCCAACATTTCATCCATAGTCAACTTCCTTTTAGGATAAGCGAGCCCGTAAGGAGGGAATCTAAACACGGTTCCTAAAATAAAAGACATAATTTAAATTTAAATTATTCTAGAAAATTAAACGAAAAAGCCAACTATAACTGTTGCTGTATCAGACGATCGGTACGCCGTATTCAACAGAATGAATACACCGTCTTGATGTTTAATGTCGAATACGCTGTATTGATTAAGAAAAGTGGATACGCCGTATTCAAAAGGATGAATAGACCGTATCGGGTATTCGAACAAAAGAAAAACAGTAGATAACAATAAAGCAGAAAAACAAGTGAAACACAAACACATGAAAACAATTAAAAACTAATATACATAACAATTAACTAATAAAAAATTAAACTAAAAACACAAAATCTAATCTAAAATACTAATAAACAAGTATTAAACAGTTTCACTCTCCGGCAACGGCGCCAAAAACTTGATGTGTCGTTTGAGTATATGTAATTTATTTATCAAGTTTTACTATTTATATTTTGCTGACTTTACCTATTAACTGACACTGTAGGTTCGTTGGTAAGTAGGGTGTCGATCACTAAGAGTGAGCGTTAATACTTAAATCTATCAGTATTTTAGTTATATAGGTTAGTTCTAATTAAACCTAAACTAACGCAAAGGGGGGGGGGGGGGGGTTCAGCCTGAGAGATTAGCACGAGTTTTGGTTTAATCTAAACTAAATAAGACAATTAACACACACAAGCAGATAAACAAACAATAAAGAAGCAGTCAAGCACTAATGTAAGGAAAACGTATTAACCAGTTTAATCTAATAAAATGTATTGATTGTCTATGTGTGCAATGATTATATTACTTTGTTGGTGGTATATCATTCTAAAGGTAGGTGGTACTTCTCCCTAAACTCGAGGTTTATATTCTAGTTAATCCTGTCACAATTAACCTAAACCTGCATAAAGCTCACACCATTGATTATAATCAATTTAGGAGACAATATTGGTGAGGATATCAAAACCTAGCTCATCGAGGATTTACCAACTTATGTCCAATGGTTATCTATATGTTGGTAGTACACGGTCTGAGTACTTACCCAAGGAAATAGAACGTCATTTGTAATGCTAAGTTACCTCTTAGTCTACCAATTCACTTAATCAATGGTAGAAACAAGGGCATAAATTTGTAGTCCTATTAATCCAAAGTCACATAGATAAGCTGTATGTAGTATCTATCCCAGACTCTAGTCTACAGCCTAAATAGCTATTAATTTATAGCGCTATATATGTAATCCTAGATCCAGTTGAATGATAGATGAAAACATAATCGAAACATAAACGAGTATGAAGTGATAAACATAATCATCATGCAACGAAAAGGTAAACAATCAATATAAACAAACCAAACATTAAATTATCATAAACATAGCTAATACCTACAGGTATTAGCCCATAGTCATTGTAACAATACATAGTATTATAGATGAACGATTAGTGTAAGCAAAACGTTATGCTAATCAAATGCATATATCAGAGTATAGAGATTACATGAGTTTTCCTATTGAATTGAGGCACTTACATGACCTTCTTGGCTTCTAAAATCATCTGTAGATCGTACTTGGTGGTTAAAAGCTTCTTTTTGTATTTAAAACTAGATTTTAGGTTTTCTATTTATTGGCTCTGAAATCAGGTCGATACGCTGTATTGGAAGGATCTGATATGGCATATTGGGGTAACTTGGCGTGGGCTCCATGATTATTTTATTCTGGAATATTCATTAACCAAAACTGAATATGGCATATAGGTTCCTCTGAATACGACGTATTAGGTGTACAACGTGTTTCTCTTGATAGTTGACCAAAGTATCATATACGGCGTATCGGCTGATGTAGATACAACGTATTCTTCAAAGTCAGGCAATGGTCTTGAGTTCGTCAAAGTCTTGGGATACGGCGTATCTGTCTAGAATGATATGGTGTATTAGTTTTAGAATCAATAGACTTCTTGAATCTCTTCATTCATGCTCCAAAACATTTCCTTTTATTCATCTTTCACCAAATGCTCGATAATATATGAGATTCATACAAATAAGCGATTAAGTATCAAATCTTATATAAAATAATATAAAATGAGAAATATAAATGGGATAAATGATGCTAATAATGTGACATTATTTGATGTCCTCAACTAGCAACAAGCAAACACAAGACACCACAAGCAACAAATATATACTCATGTGCAAGTCTAACATGGGTTAGCTTACCATTTGAAAAATTGGCGACATGGATGAGTACAAATATGGATTATTATGACTTTGTACATTGTTGCATACATTCATATGCATATTTTAACATTTTATATTTATAGTTATTCATGACTCCAATTACTTTTTGTTGATCATGACAGAGGTAATAAACACATGAACAAAACACATTTTATTAAGAACCACATGAGTTCAATATTTGAGCCTATAGCCTTATCACTTACTTTCAAGGTGTTCTACTCATTAATATTATCCTCATATTCTTCCTTCCCAATGTCATTTTCAATGACACAACTCATGTTGGTAGCTACGACAAGCATGAGTTTTATTGCCTCTTTGATGAAAGAGAACATATCCCTATTTTCTTCTTAAAGATCTTTGATTGAGTTTATCATATTTATTGTGTTTTCACAACAAATAGAGTACCCACACTCAATGTTGTTTGGGCCTAGGGGATTCCTTATCTTATCCCAAATCCTATCTTCCCCTATCCCTCTTATTAGAGAGGGGGAATTCTGGTGTTATAGATCCTAGTTCTCACACTAGGAGTTTGAGGAATGACCACCTTATCACCATTATCTTCTTCATCATTAAGGTACAAGTCTACATCAAAGTCTAAGTCATTTCTTGAGTCTTTAAACGCCTTATCATCAAGCATACTCTTTGGGGAGCTACCTTGGTTGTCCGAAAGCACCATTCTTTAATAGTGGTGATGATACTGATGATGATAGTGATTACATTAGATATCTTTTTATAGTGGTGAGATTTGAGTTAGGTATAAGATTTAGATTTAACAAGTAGCTCTTGGGTGATTAGACATAGTACCTTTGATTCCTTAAAGTTTAAGGTAGTTATGCTTTTAGAAAAGAATGTACTCTATTGGGAAGATAACTATCCCTTGGTGATTTGATATTTTAGTTGAGATTTAATTAGGATGGTTGAAATTTGATGATCAAGTTACATAAGCTAGTTCCTACAATTATACATGCATGCACCATAGTTTGTCCTTGCATGATATTTCCTTTGTAGTTTGTTGTGTAGAGATCCTCAATCACTATTTTGGATTTTTGAAATTGATAACTTTATTTTTGTTGCATTACAAGGAAAATACTTAGGATATCGGAAGAGTGGTCCAAGTTATCGAGCCTACTTCAATATGTATTTTAATCCTTCTTGGATATTATACACATATTGGTCACATAGTCCATTATATGATAGCAAAGTGTTGCTAGGCATAATATCTTGTAATTATGGTTGATGTGTTGTGTCAACATTGATAATATTAACTACCATAGTGTATGGTGAATTAATTCCATAGTTTCTCAGATGAAATGACTATATTATCATGTTTATTCTCTATGTATTTTAGTATGTTATGCAATACCACACCGAAATCAATTTCAAAAGAATTCTCTTTAACTACGTGAGTAGTTTGTATGCTTACATAAAGTTCCTTTCTTTTCTTTTCTACTCTAATACACATAGCATGCAATCGATACATAGAATGAGCAAGTTGACACAAATACAATCATTTTCAACACAAGAGTGAGTTGTGATCCAAAGTGATTTTGTCAATGAATTTATCTATTTAATCTTTCATGTCTATCATGGGGAATAGAGCATGCAATGTTATGAATAAATTTCACACAATTAAATATGTGAGGTGATGATTATTACAATATTGACAAGATGTAGGTCAAATTTCTTGTTCATAGCACATAAGTTTGAATGTGGAGTCTGAGTTGATGTCAACCATAGTTTGAATAATGCATTGACATCTATCCTTCATCTCGTTAAAACAACAATGTTGCTTAAATTCCATGCCTTTCACATAAATCCTAGCACATAAGCACATACGCTCTAAGAGTACAATAATCTCTAAAAGGGGATGCAAACGACCTCTAGACTTCTATCATTCACTCAAATCAATATCCTATGGTGCATATCAACCATGAACAACCTTAACTAGACTTGTGTAATTTAGACTTTGGGAAATGTTATGCAAAATTCTTAAGCTTGCTTAGTCTTAGACCTAAGTGTCCTTGCATTTAACTCACTAATTACTTGTTCTATTTGGTGACCTCTAGCTTCTTTAACACTTTTAAGATAACCCGGCTCCAAGGCATTAACTTGTATTGACAGAGACCTAACTGGATTATGAACTACAGGTTCAGTAATCCTATCATCTTCTACCGAAGGAGATAACTTAGGCTCGGGCAAGTTCTCATCAAAGGTCACATTGAGATATTCTTCAATTCTCATTGTTTCCTTGTTAAGCACTATGTATGCTTTACTAGTTTGAGAGTATCCTAAAAACATACTTTTGTACGACTTTGGGTCAAACTTGGTGAGGTGTACTTTAGTGTTAAGTATAAATACTTTACATCCAAAGACCCTAAAGTACTCTAATGACGGCTTCCTATTTCTAAGGATTTCGTAGGGTGTTTCATTTATGAATTTTCTAATATAAACCCTATTAAATATGTAAGTTATTGTATCTAGTGCATGACACCAAAACTTTTGTGGAATGGATTGCTCATCTAACATAGCATGACTCATTTTTCTTAACTTGCGACATGTTCTTTCAACAATCTTACTTGATTGAGAAGTGAACGGGCCCGACAAGTTATAAGACTTTCCATGTTGTTCAGAAAAGCTTCCAAATTGGAATTTATCAAATCCACTACTATGATTTGTTACGATTGCAACAATAGAACAATCATGTAGGTTTTCAAGCTTTTTACACAATATGTTAAACTTTTCTAAGACATCATCCTTAGATTCTACAAACATAACCCGAGTGTAGTTTGAGTGATCATTAACAATCATTAAATTATAGAAGTTACCTTCATAACTTTGAATTGGAATGGGACCAAACAATCTAGGAAAACAACTCTAAGACCCTAGTAGTTGATACTTCATTCCTAGTCTTATTGTTTGCATTGCCTTGACTCCCTAAACCACATGTATCACAAAAGCGTCTCTCAAAGCTTAACTTAGGTAGGTTCCTTACTAGCTCGTTGGAAGCTAAGTTTTGAACTAACCGCATATTGGCGTAACCTAACCTTCTATGCCAAAGCGCTGAGTTATCCACCACGCATGCGAGACAAATTTTTTGTTTGGAGTTCTCTCCCAATTTGCACGTATATAGACTATTTCTCCTATGCCATTTTACTATTTTTACTAATAGTGCAATCTACTTTAGTAAAGCTAACTACGCAATCATCATCACATTATTGACCTACGCTAATCAAGTTAAAAGCTAAACTACTAACATGCTCAACATTTGTAATTGTAATGGAGTAATGAGTAATATTGCCTCCACCAACGACCTTGCCCTTTAGGTTGGTCCCAAATATGACATGTCCCCCATCATACACCTTGTATGAAGTAAACAACCTTCTATTCCCAATCATGTGCTTAGTGCAACCACTATCCACAATTCAATCGTTTGGTAGTAGATCACATTTAAGACACATCTACATGCAAATATGAATTCAAGGTCGTGGTACCTATTATTTTATGGGTCCATTATGGTTAGAAAATATGGTGCCCAATTAACCATTCTTGGGTCTTGTAGTAAAGCACATAGTTTATGTAGTCCATACCTTGAGAACACAGACCAAGGATTGTTTTAAAAATCATGGGAGTTTTGAAAGTTTGGTCCAACGCTCCAAGGTGTTTTTAGCCTTTTATTTAGGTAGGAATTTTCTCTCCTTTGGAAGGTGCTATGTTGATGATACGAAGACATTTGGTTATTGTAAAAATTTCTTCTTCTCGAAGAATGTTTATTTTGAAAAGAAGGTCTTTGGTTATATGAGTTAGAAGGTCTCATATTTGGTGTGGGTAAGAGGGGTCTAGGGTCAACTCGACGTTGTGTGTATCCAAGTCCATTATGTGAGCCTGAGTATTATCCTTGCTATCTTGTATTTACTCTTGTAATGGGTGCTTGAGGACCTCGAGTGTTTGGAACATAAGCTTGAGGTACTGTGGGTTTAACAAAGCTTTTTGATGAATTTCCAGTTTGACTTTCTTTTACAAACACTATTGGTTTGTTTAAATTCACAGAAGTGGTTTTATCATTTTTAGAAAATCCAAGACCTTCCTAATCTTGGGACAATTTTTGACGACTTAGCATATCGTCCAAAACAATGCTACTGTTTTTGAATTTTGAAAAATTCAATGTTTCATCTTGAAGTTTAGAAACATTGTATTTTAAAGAGTCAACCTCTTTGGTGAGTACATCAAAATTTTTACAAGGTTCAACCACCTCTTTATTATGTGCAAGTTTCTTTACTTCAAGTTCAAGATCATTGATTTTGCTTGAAAATTTTGAATTATCACTTTTAAGGGATCATTTTTCATTTAAAAGTTATTCAAATGTATTAGCAAAATCTTTGTTAAACTTTAGGAGTTCCTCACTCTCCTTTTGCATCTTAATAATATTTAAATCATTATTAGACTTAGATGGTTTAGATACTACCTCTAGAGAGTTGATTTCCATGAGACATGTTGCGTCGTTTTGATGTTTATCGCCGTTTTCACTATCGCTCCATGCTCCTCCAACAAAATCCTTGTTTTTTTTCGGCTTTCTAAACTTACTAGCAAAGTGGCCTTCTATCCTGCAATTGTAGCAAACACCTTTTTGCTTCGAGCTTTCACCACCTTTGTTCCAAAAGCTATTGCCTTGGCCTTTGCTAAATCGATTACCACCATTACCAAATTGATTTCCGCGTCCAAACCGATAACCCTTGCGAAAAACTTACGAAAGTTCCTAGCCATCAAGTTGAATGCTTCGACTTCTTCTTCTTCATCTACGTCTTCATCACTTTTCCTTTACTATCATTATCACCACTAGCTTGCTCCCTAGTAACTTTAGCTTTAAGAGGTAGATATTTGACCTTATCTTTTGTAATGGTCTTAGAAACTACACCATCATTTTCTAATATCATTTCATAGACTTTAAAGTTTCTGACTAGCTCGTCATAAGGAAGAGTAGCCAATTCTTTTGCTTCTTTAATGGCCGTCACCTTGGCTCTCCATTTCAATGGTAGAGCACGAAGAAACTTTCTTACATGATTCTTGCTAGAATAGTCTGGATCCAAAGATTTTAGACTAGTCACAATAGCGTTGAATCGTGTGAAGCCGCTATCAATAGTTTCTTCATTAGAGATTGAAAACTTCTTATCTTCTTGAGTGAGAAGATCAATCTTGCAATTCTTGACTTGTGAATTTCCTTGGTGAGTGATGATGAATGTATGTTAAACCTCCTTAGCGGTTTTACGCATGAAGACTCGTTCGTACTCTTTTCGGGGTAGAGCATTGTAAAGAGTCATCTTGGCTTCATTGTTCTTGCCAATTTTATTCTTTTGATCATCTTCAAGAATTTCATACGGCGTTTCCTTCATTAGCCTGGTTTCCGAGTCTTTAACTTTATAGTAGAAATCGTCGTTTTGAATGACTTGCCACAAGTCAATATTTTGGGACTTAACATAAGTCTCAAAGCGGGCTCTCCAAAAGCTAAACCCATTTGGTTCTACCAAAGGTGGTCTTTGAATAGAACACCCCTCGACATAGTTCTCTTGAGCAATTGATCTTTACTCAACTTTTTCAAAAATCGGAGTTAGGATTTCGAATTTTTGAAGAAGTTTTCAACTTAAAACTATTTCTCGGGAAGGTTTTAACGCTTAAAAACTTGAGTAAACCGCTCTGATACCAATTTTAGAACCGTAGAGGGGGGTGAATACGATTTTCTTGACTTCTTCAAAGTTTATAAAACCTCAAGTCTCAAACGAGCCAAGTGGTGTACTAATCTACTTTGCAATGAGAACAATAAGTAGATAGAGAGAAGAAGAGACACCACGATATATACTGGTTCGGGAAGGGGGTTTAGTCCTTCTAGACATCTAGTTGCAAATCCACGACACATATACTATTCCTAGTATAATCCTTTTGGTGGATTATAAACCGTATTACAATTAACTCCATCGACTTTTAGCAAAGTTCGGTGCTCATAAAGAAGGGTTACTACCTACGGTATTCCGCCCTCGGAATCTACCCCTAAGAACCCGTGATTCGACTTAATCTCTAGGATCACTTAGACCAACTAAGACTACTAAAGCCTTCCCCTTAGAAGCTTTCCAAAACCCTAACTAGATCCCTAATGATCTAGGCTTGATCCTACGAATATAAGACTTCCCTTACAACTCGATTGAGTAAAAAGATAGATGGTTGAACCAAATCCTAACCTAGCCTAGAGACTCAATTCTACAGAAAGGGTAGGAGAAAGAAGACCCTCGACATAACACACAAGTGTGGATTAGGTACTTGTGTGGCTCTCTTGCTGTTGATCCCACTTCAATAGATTGAATTCTTTAAGCTTGTTTAAGGTTTAGTTATATTAGATAAATCTAGCACAACTATAGTAGAAACTTTGTTTGAATGTATTAAAGATTATGCGGAATCTAATCTTTAATATTAAGAAGAATTATCAATGAAACAGTAATTCAATGAACATACAATTCAACAAATAAGCTCCAATATTATTAATGTTAATAATACGAATACTCTCAAAGTATTAGGGTTACAAAGACCTTGAAGCTAAGAATTATACGACTAAGATTGATTTTTGGTTTTGGTTATGGTACATCAAACTATATGCCCTAGGACCTCCTTTTATACACAAAGAGTCCTAGTCGGCTTACAATACTTCCCTAAGTATCTAAAATCTTTTCTATAAACAACTAATACATATCATATAAGCAGTACTAATTAGCAGGATTAACTTGATATTTACTAGCAGTAGTAACTTCAAGCATATTTTCACTAGCAGCATTAACTTCAGCTGAGCAGTCTTAACTTTGTACTTGCAGTAGTAACTACTTAGCATATTTTCTTTGAAGTTCATCAGCAGCACTAATATTCACTAGCAGTACTAACTGTGTACTAGCAGTAGTAAACACTTAGCATATTTTCTTTGAAGTCTCTGACCAGTACTAACTTCAGCTGAGCAGCATTAACACAAACATGAGCAGCAGTCATTCAAACAACATCAAAAAGACTTTTAATCCCAACACTTGCGGAGATGTGTATTCTCCAATGGATGATATAAGAGAATATTAAGAACACAAAAGTGTTATACTTAGAGGATTAGAGGAGAGAAAAGAGAGGAAAGAATGTTTGCAAGAGGTGAGGAATACTGATAATGCCTAAATTATACATGTTTCTTTGGCGTTATTTATGTATATTTGATCATTTCTCATGAACTTTTGGTACTTAATTAGCTTGAATTGCTTATAGGTTCACTTGAAGACACTACAGGCCCAAGCTCAAGAATCTATACACTTTAGGTGGCGAATACAAGAAAAGAAGGATTTCTAGCTAAAGTTCATGAAGTCCGCCGCACTTATAACATTATGCGCCGCACTTTCCTCTGAAGCCAAGACCGCCACACTTTTTCTCAAAGTTTGAAGAATTAAAATCTAATAAATACTATCGCATTAACTCCTTAAAACCGCCACACTTAGTTGTAAGTGCACCGCACTTCCAGTAAAAGCCATTAAATGCTATCACATTAACACCCAAAGTCCGCCGCACTTTTTCCTAAGTGCGCCGCACTTTGTACCCAAACTTGCCTATAAATTGAGGACGAATTTTCATCCTCAAAGCACTCATCCTCACTATCCATCTCATTCTACAAATGTAGGTTACCTTATAATCACTTTCACTTCATATTGAAACACAAGAAATTAAGATGCGAAAATATGGAAGAATTGTAGAGAGAAGTTAGAGAGAGAAAGGTAGAGAGAAGAAAAAGATGGAAGATTACTTGCAAATTACAAATGAGAATTAACAAGAACCAACCCCCTCTCCATACTTGGAGAGGGGTATTTATACTTAATACCAAGAGGCTTTCATGCCTTGGTATTTCTACGGGCCGGGCTCGGGATTACTTGGGCTTTCGCCCGATACACGTGACCGGTTAGATTACATTTAAGAGCCCGTTTACCCGTGTAGCCTATTACAACGTATATTATTTTAGTGACCGAGACCTAATATAATTATGAACGAACTTCCATTGTTCGACTCAATATTTTGAGGCTAACAATCTCCCCCGAAGTGAGTTCATTGTGACACTCCTTCAGTTCAATTTGTGACACTTACTCCTTCATGATGATTAATGAGATTGCTTATGTCATTAAGATCTTGTGGTATTAGGTCATCTGAATTCGTTGTAGGCTTGTTCCTATCATAGCTTGTGATCATTGATCTTTTAGCCTTTTGTCATTGTCTTCCCGACTTCGTCTTTAGGTCCCCGAAGACTTTAAATCTTTAAATCTTTTGTCTTGAAGTTCTTTGCCACCTTGCGATCTTGTGTCTTGACCAACATGCTCATACTTTGCATCATCTTGAAAGCTTGCTAACAATCTCCCTTGATAGACTTGATATCTTTGAAGGAAGATCTTGTATATCAGAGTTTGTGCGGAAGTCTTTGTCTTTAATTCTTGAGCTTTCATGATTCTTAAATCTTGATGCTTATAGTATGTCTTTGTAGTTTGAGCATGAGCATGTGGTAATGAATTCGACTCCAGCTAGAATGAGGCATCACCATCTCCATCTTTATGTATCCTGAAATAAAACAGTTAGCAATAAAGCGGGTGGACGAATATGGCTTTGTCATTCGTCCGGATTTGGTTAGATTAACCTCCGGTTCCGTAGGACCGTTTTACAGTATAAATAATGTACCTGTGATCAGGTAGATTCAAAGAATCTCCTTGACAGGGTTTCCAGCTCAAAGCGTAGGATCTTCTAACACAGATGTATTAGATTTACCATGCTTGCTTGTTCTCATTACCGGAACGCTGTCATAATGTCTCAAAGAGACAACACGGTATGAGTGGAATCAGATAGTATTACTATCTTTCTGATTAAGCCGGTCAATTCATTTCCTGTAACAAGTTTGATCTTCACATTGATATCGCAAACCATCGTTTCATTCCAGTTGACAAAATTTGGATTCATATATGAAATCTCGCAAGTCACCTAAAATACCGCAGTGCTTTAGATTGATGAAACTGGAAGGGATTTCCATTCGGCATTGTGTATAACTAAAGAGTATCACTCTGCATGTACTGGCAGAATACACCAAAGGATAATGCGTAGGAATCTGTTAACACTTGAGAACTTAAGATATCAACAAGTGTGTTGTCATGAAATGTGTTCCTAAATGATATTAATTTGATGATCTCTTGCTCAGACTCGATAGGTGCGTTTTGGTTTTTTTATATTCGGAGGCTGAGCATCACTGCCACCTAATCAATATTAACTAACTCGTAGTGAGAAAGTTCTAATAGAAGTCAAGTGTATCACCGTTTGACAAATGAGACAAGTTTTCTTTTGAGGAGAAACTCGAATGCTGGGAAAAGGGGTTTTTTTCTATTTGTTCGAATGCATCACTGGTCCATGATGTTCGTCTCAATGTCAGCAATCAACATTGTGATTCTGACACATATGTATCGACCCGTTTTTACCTGCCTAAGTTGTGTGGAGGGCTGTCATCTTTTCACTACCTTTATTCCATAAAAATCTTTTTAATTCTTCAACCCCTTCAAAGCATACCAAGACTCATCACAGAACACTATTGTGTGATTGTCCCAGTGTTAGCGCTCAATCTTAGTCGGACATTCTTCCCTTATATCGCATTCATCTCCAATCATACCTAAGGACTGCATTTCCTAACTATGGAGTGTCACTTGGATTAGATCCCCCGGCTCTGGTTGGAGTCATAAGACAAATACTCTAACCCTTACCACCTTAATGTCTTTAAAATCGTCGTGAATATGAGTTGAAGGTTTTGAGATCGAACCATAAAACCTTTTTTTTCGAAGAATATTGCACTTTGAGAGGTTTTTGTTTTTATGTGTATAAAATACATAAGGGCCCTTTTAGATCACCATTTTAATACAATTTCTCACCTATTTTAATTCTAAGTCACTTAGATTTTGAAATACTGTGTGATTAAATTTGTCTATGAAAGGCCATGGGGAAAAAATGTTAAGCATAGCATGAATAATTTGGACTGGTCATCTTGCTCCCAACCACATTTTACATATGTTTTAACACAAATAAAAATTGATACCAAGTTGTAAAATCGATATAAAATTGAGGTTGAACACTTAGTCTCTTAAACTAAATCATCTATTGAATTTCATATATTATCATTGTTGTTTATTAAGAGACTTTTTGGGAATGGTTTGAATACATAAGAATGGTCGTGAGATGATGTATCCAAACTCATTAAACTTTGTTTTTCGAAAAACTCCCCCTTGAAAGATGGAGTGTTGAACACACAATTTTGAAAGATTATGAATCGTCAGTGAGAAATTCTTGAAAAATTGTGTTCAACATTTTGAAAAACATCATGTTAGAAGACTTCTCTTCCAACTCTAAGGGTAAGCGCACTTATGCGTACACTATCCTTTTTCTTGAGCTTAAAACTTTGAATGTCTTGTAAGAACAGCTCAAGACCGAGAAACGTTGAATTTCTCGTTGTTAGGATAAGTTATCTTTATAGATAAACTTTCCTTTATTTGAAGTCCGGGTTACGTACTGATATATGCACATAAGCCATTAAGAAAAATTAGAAATGACATGTTTTGAAAGCATTTGAAACTCCTGTTCGAACTTCATTTACACGCCCGTGTCGATATTAATCAACATTTCTAGGTACGTAAATGTTATCGATTCCAAGAGACATGTCGAGAAGAATATTTTTTTGAAACATTTTCTGATTTTTTGATTTTGTATTTTCTTTTTGAAATTTTATATTTTTGTATTTTTCTTTTTTTCAAAAATATGTACATGTTGACCTCAGCATTGTTATGTGATGGTGGAATGGTATTTCCAACTCTTGTCGTGATGTATCTGTCTTGTCTGCTGGAGGAACAACTTTTGGAACCAGCTTTGAACGTGACAGTTCATTGCTGTGGTCGTGAATTCCGAGTTCTGAACTGTTATGATCAGAAGTCATTTGATGAAGAACGAGGCCTGAACTGATGTGAACAGACGTCATTTGAAACAATAATCACTTTCACTTCATTATTGAAACAAGAAATTAAGATGAGAAGATATGAAGAATTGTAGAGAGAAGTTAGAGAGAGAAAGGTAGAGAGAAGAAAAAGATTTGGATGAATACTTGCAAAATTACAAATGAGACTTAACAATAATCAACAAGCATCAACACCCTCTCCATACTTGGAGAGGGGTATTTATACTTAATACCAAGAGGCTTTCATGCCTTGGTATTTCTACGGGCCGGGCTCGGGATTACTTGGGCTTTCGCCCGATACACGTGACCGGTTAGATTACAATTAAGAGCCCGTTTACCCGTGTAGCCTATTACAACGTATAATAATTTAGTGACCGAGACCTAATATAATTATGAACGAACTTCCATTGTTCGACTCAATATTTTGAGGCTAACATAGGGTATATCAAAAACTTATGGGGGCTTGAAATATTTGATATCATATGCTCAAAAATCATCCTAGAAAAGTTATATCTCGTATTGTCGCTAAACAATAACCAGCATGGCAATTTACCTACTAAACTGCTCCATAATCCAGTCTTCTTTGGGCTAAATACAATGAATAATACAGTGGATACAAACCTCCATTGAGGTGAAAAAGCCACCCTTTTGAAAAGTTAACTATCTGAGTCATGTGGATATTCTCATAAGCGCCCAATGTCTCAAAATGATCTCCGAGTTGGGTATAGAGGTAAACACCATCCTGATCATCCAACATGAGATGTCGTCATAAAAGAAGCTTCAGAGATAGTCATTGAGTGTCCATCAATGGTAGCAGTAATCTGACTTCTCCGTTATTAGCATAAAACTCAGCAGACCTCCAAAATTTTTTGATAAAGGAGGACACAAACATCGCTGGGCTTCTTTGTGAGTGCATAGCAAATGTGACTTCAAGTTAGGAAATCGATGACATGATGAAACCCGTCACTGCCTATAGATTTCTCTAAAAACGCGACCATGTTTGTAGCTTGTCACAAATTCCAAATTTACCATGATTAAAAGTGTGAGTAAATCAGTGGGATATGATCGGAGTATGTAAGTATGAATGATGGAGAAAAGTTAATTGCAATATATATAAGAGAACAACATAGAGATATAATTTGAACCAATTTAAAGAAATTTGAAGTATTATCGTGAATAAACCATGCCGATTTATAGAAGGATCATAAAAGTCCCAATTGTCAAACCCCTACTCCATAATGTCTATTTTGTGCGGAAATATCTCAACGGCTCTATAATTAATGAAAAATTCTGTTAGGGCCAGGCCAAACAGTGCTAACGGTCATGACCACAGTACTAAATTTGGTCTAGCAGACTAAAAAAAAGCATACAAATAGCAATTAACTTCACCACCAACAGCATATAAACTCCCAAACCTTTGTATCATTCAAAGTAATTCCACACACTCTCTCTTTTATGTTTTAAGCTCACATTGAATCTCTCAATTCTTTTAACTCACATTGCACTCTGTCTATTTTTCACACATCTCTCTTTCTGTTTTTGAGCTCACCAATTCTCTCTGTTCTTTTAGCTCACAAACTCACATAAAGTGTAGTTTTTTGGCAAACCAAACCAGCCAATAACGGATTTTGAGGATTCTTAACCAATAGCCTATTCTTTAGACTTAAGCCCATTTCTTCAATTAGAAAAACATGGTGCAATGAAAACCATATATTTTGAGTAAACTATAAACGGATTTGGTGGAGTCTATACCACTAGCCGTTTTGCTTTGGAATACCAATGCTTCATTGTACAAACCTGGTGGCATTGGATGACCAAAGAGAGTTTGATTAAACTATCAACTATCAACAGATTTGAGAAAGTCATTTACCAATAGCCGTTTGCTCCTAATTAGGCAATTCTTGAATGTCTAAGTAAGACATGGTGAACTGATGACCATTTGTTGTGTGGTGTTACAACTAACACTTCAACCAACATTTTTCCTCCCCTTAAATAATACATTATAGAGTAACCAATGTCACACTTCATTGTTTATCCTGAAAAAGTTAGCTTAAAACCAAGAAAAACATAATCTAAACATTTTTCTTGTTTAACAGTATTAAGTGTTACTAACAGGATTAACAGTGATACATAAAAATAACCAGCAGTACTAACTATAAGTAACAGTTTTAACAAACAGTTTTAAATATAACTAGCAGTACTAATTAGAACTAGCAGTATTAATTGACAAAGACGTAACAGTACTAACATTTACAAACTTTAACAAAACAAATACAAGAGAATTTGGGCCTTAAGATTTAGCAATCCAATACTAAGACCAAGTACTGAAATCTACCAACATCAAAACCTTTTGTAAGAAATCAGGCTACATTATTGATTGAGTGTTAATTTTAACCATTTGATTCAACTTTTTAGCATTGTACTCTCTTACCAAATGATGCCTAACTCTATAGTTTTGTTTTTTAGAATTTGAACAGGATTTCTATTATAAAGATAGTACTAGTATTTTCATAAAAATAACAATGTTCAAAAAATTGTACCCCCAATAATCTAGCAATTGGTTTTGGATCCAGAGAACCTGTCTAACAGCAAACTCGCAGCACCCTACATATTCTAGCTTTAGATGTAGAAGTGGCAACTACAGTTTGTTTAGAGTGCGGACTTCTTGCCTTCCAAGAAATCAACCTATTTCCCAAAAATTGACAACCTCCAGAGTTACTTCCTAATAAGTGAAGGCTGCAGCAAAGTAACTATCAAATTTAAGCAACTAAAATCCAGTGGAGAATCTCTTAAGAATACCAAAGACCTAGAGATGGTTGCCTTTAAGGTATCTAAAGAATCTTTTGAAGCTAAGAGATGGATATTTTTGGGAAACCTAAAACTTGCACAACACATACTAGCAAAACGAAGATATCTGTCTGGATGAATGTAAGTACATCAAGATCCGATCATCGATCTATAAAGAATGTTCCTCAACATCATCATCGTCTCCCATCTTGAACCACAAGGCTTTTCCAAATCCGTGGGAGTAGAGGCAACTTCCACATCTGATAGTATGAACTTCCTCAAAATTTCATGACATATTTATCTTGACTGATAAAAAATGCCTTTCTTTTCCTCTGTTTGGACCTGCAATCCCAACAAAGAAGGTAAGCTTATTCTCCCCTTAGAACTCAACTGAAACTTATCCTTCCTTAAGCATCTCAAAACACCATCACAAAGCTCCTTCTTTGTAAAACCCAAAAATAAAGTTCCATCTACATAGATTTGAACACGCAAGGATAAGCCCTTTTTTCTTTTGATGAATAATAGTTTTGAACAATTTGTCCTCTTTAAAGCCATTTGCTCAAAAGATCAGTTGGCCAAGTGTGGTCAATTACCAAGCTCAGGTTGCTTGATGAATCCATATAGTGCTTTCAAACAACATTAAGGACTATATCAGGATGGTCAGTGATCTTCAAAAACTAGAGGTTTGACAGACATATACCTTCTCTCAATTTGACCGTAAAACAAAAAACAGGAAGCACTTTTTTGACATCCATTTGGTAGACTGTAAAAACCATATAAGAAGCATAAGCCAAGAATATTCTTATTGCCTCAATTCTAGCCACAGGTGCAAAGACTTCATCATAGTCGATGCCCTCTTCTTGAGTATGTCCTTGAGCAACAAGTCTTGCTTTGTTTATGATGATAATCCCCCTTTCATCTTTCTTGTTTCTGTATACCCACTTTGTACCAATTTGCTCTATTACCTTTTTAGGTAAAATCTAACAAGAACCATAACCTATTGCATTTGAAACTGTAGAAGTCCTCCTACTGCAGTTTGCTCTAACCTATGCCAGGAATTACTAAAGATCTTTAGAAACTCTTTTTGGTTCTTCCCGAGAGAGGAAACAAGCAAAAAGGTATGTATGAAGGTCCTGATGAGTCTTGCCTTTATATATAGCACCAAGAAAGCCTAGTTCAGAGAAAGAAGTTGTCATTCTTCTTGTTTGAACATATGACTGCACATCACCAATCACATGATCAATTGGGTGATCTTTGTGAACTCTTGTATGAGGAGTGGAAGAAACTGCATAAGATGGTGAAATGTTCCCAAGTCATTTCTTGATCCTCTTACTTGTGTGTCCTTCAGATGTGTTAATTAGTCTCCATCCAGACTTGTTCAGCGGTAGCATGTATTATCTTTCCAGGGACATCAGTACTAACTTCTCTGCTACCAGAATTAACTTCAGGACTGGCATTATAACTTGTTGATCAGCAGTACCATTATACTGAAGACTGCAATCATCATGAACACTTATTCTGAATCAATCAATCTCATCAGGTAACCCATTTTAAACTTGTATTGAGCATCACCAACAGATCTGGGTGAACGAAGCCAAAATCATCAAAATGAAGCATTCTTACCAAATTGGCATGACAATGACAACTGGATTATCTTTGATCTTGTTTTGAGAAATGTACTAAGCTCAGAAAAGTGTGGGGATATGTGGATTGGACCAACTCCTTGAATACCAGCAAATCAATAGAATAAGTCTCTGCAACCACTGTGTATATTAATTCATTGATTGAGTTCGATATTCAAGATCAAACAAGCCACTATTGACCATTTCCTTTATAACATAGTCTTTATTCTCTAAGAACCCAATATGTCAAGTTTTCCTAAACTTTTCTGTTCTAATGTTGTATAACCCTAAAAGCTTTGCGACTTAAGGAATATCCAACAAAGAAACCATTCATCACTTTTTCATCAAACATATTGCCCCACTTATCTAAGGTATTGAGATAGTAACATGACATCCAAATGGATTCAGAACCTATAGTCTGGTTTAATACCTCTAATGAGTTTCATAAGAGTCATGTTATGAGGCTTGACAATTAAGACCCCGATTCTGTACAAGTCCAAGCAGTAGAAACAACTTTATGCCCCCCCCCAAAATGTTTTGTAGTAACTTAATTCAGCTAACATTGTTTCTAAAATAAAGCAGCCTCCAATGAGTGTCCCCTATTCTTCCTTACAGCTACATCATTTGTTGAGGTGTCCTAGCTACACTATATTCTCCTTTTAATACCTTTTTCTACAGAATCACATTTTGGATTAATATGACTAAATCACTTTGTTTTTAAACTCAGTCCATTATCACATCATGATTATCTTTACTTTCTTAGCCACTAGGTTTTCTATCTCTTTATAAAAGTATTTAAAGGATCTCACTTGTTTCAAATCAAACAAAAATCAAATTCATGTCATCACAACACCAATCACAAAAAAAAATCATCACACAATCAAAAAATTCAACAATTTCATAATATCACAAATTCAATTAGATGAGGAATATTAAACCTAGTTTTTTAAAAATAAAACCCATGAAAATCAACTCGTAATCATCAGTGACTACCAAGCAGTACATTTTATGCTTTAGACAACTAACAAAAGTTGACCAAAGAGATCCATTTATGAATACGGTTATGAGTGCAGATAAACAATGGCTAAGTAATGTGATTAAAAGGCCTTGGTTCTTACAAGATTATCTTTGTAGCTTGCCTTTAAGACAAAGCAAAACACAAGTTTAGGTCCATTCTCAAATCTTTTTAAAGGCAAATCTTCTTACAAGAAGCTTTTCTTTGACAAGTTTATTAATAGTCTTAAAATAGCATGACCAAGCCTCCCAATGGCCATAGAATTTGATTCTCAGATGTAGCCGTTGCAATAGACAAGTTAAAAAAAAAATGCATAAACAAGAAAAAAAAAGAAAAAAAAAAAAAATACCATCCTTTAGAACTAAGTTTATTCCATATCAAAACTGTACAATGTTAACCTGTCAATGGATTTTAAAAGGTACAATTTTCAATCAATTCAACTATAAAATTATAGAGATAGAACAATACCAATTAGAGTCAGTAAAAAAGAACCCATTATTCTTTTTTGTCACACAATTAATGAGACACTAAAAAGGTTGAACTTTAACTCTTGACAAAAGTATACATCATCAAAATCAAGGATTAAATCAGTTTTAATAGAAAAAAATACCTTTGCCATTTATTTTTATTTTATTTTTTCAGTAATTCATCCATCCATTTGCTCCTCCACCAAAATAACATAAACCTCCCATCAAATCTTTGAAATTCTGAAGAGATGGGTTTATGTTTCCAGACATGTGCCTTTAGCATCCACTAACAACAAATCCTTTATCATTTACTTGTGAATTGCTCTGGCAACACAAAACTTATGAAGTTAGTTAACTTTGGGGACCCAAACCATTACAAGATTACTGACTTGGATGCTGCCCTCGTTCATCTAATGTAATTATATTTGTTAAAAACTAGTGATGCACAATTGGATTTGATAGGTCTCCAAACCCAACATGCTGAGGGCTTAACAACATTAAATCCCCTTGCCCTGACAGTATTAACATTTTGTCTACCAGTATTAATATTTTGATTATTAGACCTTTTTGTTAATGTTGTTCTCTTGTAAAAGGGCCTTTGAACAGTTGATTGTGCTTGATTTTGAAAATGTGTCTTTGGTCTAGCACAAAGAACTGTTGATTTTGGGTGAGCAGTATAAGAAGGCCTAACAGTATTAAAAGACCTAGCAGTACTAAAAGGTCTGGCAGTGTTAACAGACCTAACAGTATTAACAGGCCTTGCATTATTAACAGTTTTTAGGCCAGTCTTCATTAAGACTGCTCTTGGAACCATATGTTTGTGAGCATTAGGACAACTGTATTGAATGTGATCAAAACTACCACAGATAAAACATGCCTTGTTATTAAAAACAAAGTTACATCCTAATTGATTGGATTTTTGACCATTCCAATTCCTTTGGTTCCCCCTAGGTCCTTGTGACCTGTACATCTCTGCATACCTAACTGACCTTCTAATTGGTTTTTTAGTTTTAACTGACTCTTTCTTAGTAGCAGTAGGTATAGCAGTTTTCTTTTCTACCTTTGGGATAGGCTCAACTTCTTCCTCATCATCTGACACCCAATCTTCAATGATTGGAGCATCATTATTCTCTCTAGCTTTCTTAGGTTCTTCTTCCCTAACTTGATTAGCAGGACAGAAAAACTTTTCTTTCCAATCTTTGTCTACCTTAAACAGTGATAGGCATGACACTTGAATCCCTAAGTCCATACTCATTTACCTCAGGTTGTTTGAATTCTTGTAGACCTGAATAAGATAAATCTAGGGGTGTTGGTCTATTTAGAATCAAAGGATGAGGTGAGGGGACAACATTGTATCCAAAGCCCCTTTTGCTCTTGTCAGTTATCTGACTTGCTAACAACTGATCTAAGTCTTTTGATGATTTTTCAAACTTTGCAATCTTAAACTCAAACCCCTCTTTTTCTTCCTTAACCTTTTCAAGTCAGTCCCTAAGTATTCCCATTTGATAGTCTTGTGGCTCCTACACTTTTTTAAAGCAAAGCAATTTCCTCAGAAAAAAGGACTTTAGATCTTTATATTAAAGAATTCCTTCTAAAAATTGGATAAATCTCTTTTGTAATGTAGTAAGCTTTAAAACCAATATCATACTAACTTAACAAGTAAATCATCATACTGTTTCTTTAAAGAGCTTCATATTTTTCAAACAAGATTTAGAAATCAAGATTATCATTGTTAACCTACAGAATCTGAGAATGCCATGAGAGCCATGTTTGCTTGAATTTCATCCATCCTGCCATGTCACTCCAATCAAATCCAACCCATCTATAACACACATTGCCTTTTCAGAAGCATCTTCACAATCCTTACTGCTGCCTTTGATGAGCCTAACCTTGATTCCAATTTCTGTTGTCTTTACTCCTTGGTGCTCTCTCATTCTACTGGCAAAAAATGTCTCATTTTATAGCAGTTAAACATTCTACTTTGATTTATCATAACCAGACCCAGTACTGCTATCCATCAATGATGATCTTCCTTTCCATTCTAAAGAAAGAACTTTACTTAGCCCTACAGATGCTATTAGTGCCATATTCCACTTTAGATCCATTTCTTCCAAATCATCATCATGAAGTTGCTCAAGATCTTCATGGACTATTTGAGACCCTTGTGGTTGAGTGGACAAAAAGGCATAAACTGTGGCATCACTAAAACTAGCAGTACTAGTTTTAGTAACATGCAGTATTAACTTTGGAGGTACCAGTACTAACTTCAGGATTAACAGTATTAATATTATTAATACTGCTTGCACCTGAAGTGGTTAAAAATGCCAAGTTCTTTTCATCATTGATAGCACCAGTAGATCTCTTAACCTTTTGTTCAACAATTTTAAAATTGTTGTACAAATCATCCAAACCCATAGTATCAAAGTCGGGTTTGTTCATCCAGACTACCACATGTGTATCCCATTCAGAAGGTAAGCTCCTCAAAAATTTAACATTTAGATCTTCTGGGAGGGAGAAACTTAACACCAGAATTGCCAATCTACTAACAAGCTTTTGAAGCCTGTTAAAAATAGAATCAAGTGATTCTGAGCTTGAAGCATTGAAGTTTTCATACTGTTGCTTCAGCAAGGCCTTCTGAGTCCTCTTTGTTGCTTCATTCCCTCCAAATCTAGCTTTAATGGCAGCAAACATTGATTGAGCATCAACATACTGGTTAAAGGTAAGTTGATGTTCATTGGGCAGTGCCATGAGCAGAAGACTTCGAGCCTTTACATCATTCTTTTTGCAAATCTTTTCTTCAGCAGTAGAGGGCACAGTCATCTTCAATGCTGTTGATGGACCAGATTCTGGTGCTGTAATAGGAATAGGTACCCACGAATTTCCATTCTCTATGACCTCCCATAGAGCATAATCTTGAATCTGAAAGTACTGTTTGATCCTTATTTCCCACATCTCATACTCTCCGAGTTTGAGCATGGGAAGCTTTGCCAACGCATTGTTCTGAGAATTTTCCAACTCCATTATCCCTAGATCAAAGTTTCTCAAAGCACAGGCTCTGATACCACTTGTTGATCCCACGCCTTGATCGATTCTTTACGTAGTAAAGTGTTTGTCACCTTGGAAGAATCCAAAATAACAAAGATTGAGACTTTGTATGTATACCAAAGTGTATGCGGAATCTACACTTTGATACTCTAGAGGTGTTATATAAATGAATAGTAAAAAGACTAATAACCAATGAACAATGAAGTATAACAAAGTGCATCAATAATTATTAGAATAAAATACGAGTACTTACTCTTGTGTACTGGGTTCACACCCTTGTAGCTATCACCATCTATTTCTAAAAGTTCGTCAAAAAACATGTTTTGTGTGACTGAATATTACAAAACACCACACAAACTTAAAATTCATGTGACCATTGGATGAACAATAGTAACACAAAATACACATTCACTTGACTTTAATCAACATATGATCATACTTATTAACACTTTTGGCCACTTTTGGTTAACTTGTATGTGACTAAATAAAAAAAACATGCTTTGTGTGACTAAATATTACAAAACACCACACAAACTTAAAATTCATGTAACCATTTGATGAAAAATAGTCACATAAAATACACATTTACTTGGTTTTAAAAAGCATATAGTCACACTTATTAACATTTGGCCACTTTTTTTAAATTGTACGTGACTAACTCCAAAAAAAACACCCGTTGTGTGACTAAATCATCACAAACGTCACATTAATTATATATTCATGTGGACACATGACGGGAAATAGTCACACAAAATACACATTTACTTGAATAAATCATCTCAAATGTTACATATATTATGTATTTATGTGGCCAAAGGACGAACAATAGTTACTCTCAAAAATCATTCGTGTGACTATAAAGTGTTTACGGTCACTAATACTGATTAATCCAACAAAACTTGTGCCTAATTTGTCACACATATTCGGGTTTTGGTCACTCTTTTTCAATGAAAATAGCCACGAACTCCCTAACGTGACCGTATGTGACCTACCTTGGCGCGATCTTTAGTGACAAACACCCAAAAGAACACGTGTGACCATATGTATATCGTCACACATTTTTGGAGTGACCAATACCAGTTTTTGTACCAGTGGATTCAATGGTTCGAGTTGAAAATTCTTGAACGGATACTATCATACCTGAAGAGTAATGGAAGTCTTGTTGTTAGTTTAGCAAATGGAGTTTGGGTTGATTGTTAATGTTTGTATGTGATGATGGTGTTTAAAACTGGACATGTTCTTGCTAAAATAAAATTGGATCTTATGTGTTCTTGCTCAAATATGATTGTGGAGGTGTTTAGATTTTATGTGTTTGTGTTTTTAAATAATAATAATAGTAGTAAATAATTTGATTAAATGATTTATAATAAAGATAGTCAAAATAATAGTAATAATATTTTACTTTATAAGATAAGGGTATTTTGGTCATTTCATGCTTTTTTAACTAGTCAAACTAACAGTCTACGAAAAATGGACCAAAAGTGTTACGGGTCGACCAAAAACGGATTGAATCTGTTACATTTTAAACTATTGGACCAAAACCGTTATACCCGGTAAACCATAAAGACCAAAAATGTAGTTAACTCTAAACATTATTTTGGCATTGTGTGAAACTCTCCCTTAAATTTTTAAACTAAACATCATTATTCATCATAAGACATGAACTAGCTAAGTTTTCTAGACATAAATCTTGCAAATTCAGAAACATAACTAATTATGATTCATAAAATATGCTAACATAATCTATGATCCATGGTATCATTATCTATGATCATAAAACTTCACAAATCTATCATATAATTAAGCATAACACTTAATATCATAACCTCAATTAACATAAACTTAGATTAGTACATAAAACATACTAACCTTTAATTAAAATAAACTTAGATTAGTGCAAAAAACCTACTAACCTTTGATGGGGATATAATTGCTTCTAATTCTTAAAAACTTGCAAGGAGATACGAAATCATCAACACCAAAACCTTGAATCTTTCTTGTGATTATTTCTAAAGCTAAAAGGAAGTACTAAACATGTTTTCCTTTAAAAAAACATAATCTAAGTCACATCCCCCCTCCCAAAGTCACACATGTGATTATCGGGTTGATTTTCTAGAATTAAGATGACTAACACAAAATGGCAACTTGGTAATTCTGCCAAAACTGTGTACTTTGCAACGTTAGTCTCTGTCGTTAATTATATTGCATCGTTAGTCCTTTTTCTGCTAACTATTTACGCTAAAAGTCCTAAAAAACTAACGGAAATACTTTTCTAATATTCTAATAATAATAAAATATTATTCTAATAAATCAGTGCAATTTGAGGTGTTACAATATGCTTCTGTAAGCTCCACTTTGTTTAACAACGCCTCAAATAAATCATGGTAAACTTGCACATTGGACAATTATTTCAAATTCTTTTATTCATATAACATTTTCTCCATACCTCTTAAGAAATTGCTTATAGCAATTCAATGCCTTATCTGTGACAACCGTGGCTTGAGCAAGTTGGTCACACCGTAGTGTTGACCTAAATATTTGTTCTATAAGTATGAGTTATGTGTTATATGTGTTTATATGTGTTTATATGTGTTTGTGTGGGATATGTGAGATTTCATAATCAATTCATTGAGCGTGACCGTCTCATTGGGATTGGACTTGTGTTGGATTTTGTGGAATTCATTTCGTTCACTTTTGGTGACAAGGAAATGATTTTGGTAATTGAATCGGTTTCGCGTTAATTGTGTAAGTAATTATACGTATACGTATTTATATGTTAGTAATATTAGGAAGAGATTAGGTTCTAGTAGTAAGGATATGAAAGAAATGAAATTTCTATTTTTGGAATGTTAGGTTTAATAAAAATGAAAAGTTAATTATTTTTAAAAGTCTAGTAAATTGCGTTTACGCAAAAAGGTATGCGCAAATAAGCTTAGGTTTTTGTAGAAAATTAAGGTAATGTTAATAATTAAGTAATTAATAAATAAATAAATAAAAATATAAATAAGGCCATTCGGCCGGATAAGGGAAAGAAAGAAAAAAAAGAGTTTTAAAAGGAAACAAATACTAATTAGACTTTATCTATAATTAGTTTGGGGGCCTATAAATACAAAATAAAATCCCATAACCCTCCCCCTTGTGAGATCGGTCGAACAAAGAGAAAAGAGGAGAAAAAAATTAGGGTTTTTGCTTTTGGGAAGAAATCAAGCTCTAAGGTAAGTTTTAATTAATCCTTGTTAGTTATTAATCTTTAATCATGTAATAATCAATATGGTGGATAATTAGGGTTCATTAAATCTGTAATTAATGGTATAATGATCATGTTATAATGATTAGGGTTGAATTAGAAGCTTATGGGTGTAATTGGTTAAACTTAATTCGCGTTAGAATTTGATTTAGATTGAGGCAGAATTTAGGGCTGTGTTGTTTGACTGATATCTCAATGACGTTAATAGCTTTTGTCAAGTTTTCGGTGCCTATAACGTAGATCAGAGAGTCTAGTTTTCAGAACATCTAGCCTCGAAGGTTTATGAGGTCGGGAAGTCATTCAAACGTTGGTTACAAGAAAGGTTGTCAGAGCAGTAAATACGGGTCAGATTTAGGTCAGATTATGAGGTATAAAACCCCCACATAAAATTTGAATTAGGATTAGACCTTCTACAGAAGTTTAGTTCTATGTGTCTATTAGAAATCCCCCAAAGGATAGCTTCTGATTTAGAGTCTAACTATGGTTTTTAGGTCCAAAATTTTTAGTGTTCAAACATATCCGAATTGGGACTATTTTGAAGTTTAATTTTCTTAGGAGTACTTGTGCATGTAAATGGCTCTTGGGAGTCATGAGGTAGTTAATATGCTCATAGATGAACATAGGTGATTTTTTGTATGAATTATAGAGGTCAGTAAGTAGAGGTTTTGAGTACGTTAAGTTACATTAAAATTCTGTAGTTTTAAACAAATTGTGACTAACTAGTAAAACTTGTTAATGAAGTGGTTAAAGTTGGGTATGGTGTCGGGGTGACCATTAAGCTTTTGGTATTAAGCTTTTGGCTTAGTAGCATGTAACACGAGTTATTTTATTGTTTAGATTTGTGCTAGTTGTTTGTGAAGCTTTTTGTTGCAATCTTTTGGAAAACTAAGCAAAGGTGAGTTTCATAGCCCTTTTTTTTTCTTATGTTATTTTGAGGTGAGAATGATTCTTGTCTTGTTGTCATGTTATAATATTTTTAAGCTTGCTGTAGTTATGTGTATTGGATCGTAGGCACGTTCCGTCCCGTTGTGTTGCGATATGATATGTTTGGTATTGTGGATCCTAATATGCAAAACGATGTGTGACGGTGGTAAGACTGCGTGAGCTAATATGAGGCCATGTAGCGCACGTATGTAGCTGATATGATTGTGGATCGTGGGCACGTTCCGTCCTGTTGTTGTTAATTGTTGTCATGAATTATTTTGGTAATTGCAGCAGCTAATTGAATGTTTTTGGATATTATTATATGTCATAAACCTATGATTCTCGCTCAACTTTATGTTGATGTTTTAAGCATCATTTTCAAGTAAGCTTAATGGTGCTAAGATAGAGCGAAGTGGCTAGAAGAGACCGTAGGATGCTTGGAGTTTATTTATGCTTTCTGTTTGAATAAATGCGTTTGCAAGAATTGTTTGAATTATGTTTTGCATGTCATTTATTGACGAGACCTCTTTCTCATTAATAAAGACACCATTATGTTTTGGGTATTGTTATGACACTTTGTGTCTTTGCTTTACTTTAGTTTTCATTTTAGGATTCTCTATATAGACACCATGTGTTGTGATGATATCCATTCTTGTTTACGCCTCGCGTTTCCGCCTTGGCGGGGTGTGGCAAATTGGTATCAGAGCTATTGGTTATAGAGAACTAGGTGGTTGAGCCTAGACTATAGCTTAAGGGTCACTCATATAGTTGCATTTTAGGGCATAAGTGTTTGTGTACGTATATACCATATGTTCCCGCCACCTAAAAGCTTTGAAATTCTTTATATTTTGAATTACTACTATATAATATGAAATATATACTTTTTCATTATGGGGATCTAATAGTATATACCTTTTTGTTATTGTTTTAGTCATGTCTTCCCTTACCCTTAGGAGATATCATTGGGAGATTGTTTACCTCACTAGACTCGCGGAGTTGGGTGATTTTTGAGAGGGAAAAGTCAAACCCAAGCGAGGCCCAACATAAGTTTATTTCATTTTCTACCTCGATGCGTTGCTATAATCGAGGATTGCTTTTATATTTTGGGTCACGATGTGACTTCTGTTTTGTTTGGTCGATTAAGATTTTATGGTTCGTTAGATGGATTATCATGTTTGAGTTATATTTGGATTATTATTAAGTGTTATGTAGTAGATGTGTGTTATCATTGAGATGTGTGGTCTTGGAAGCAATTATAATTATGGTCGCGAACATAATTATAAAGGCAACACACACGTGGACTTGTGACTTTGATTGCATTGATCATTGTTGCTTGTATAAGGATGTAAGCCTGGATAGTTGTGTAGATGGTAGTGTAGAAGTGATGTGAGATACTGTTGAGGATGGTTGTGTGGTTAGAGAATTCCTCTCTTAACCTTAGTGATTATATAGGATTGGGTTGCATAGATGGTAATGTTCCCTTTCATCTATAGTTTGCGGATACATCGGATACCTATTGGTATTGTCGTTTAACAGAAAATGTATAAGGGTGCGTTTGGGTTAGCAGTAAAAAAAATTTCGCACTAAGGGTTCGTTTGGTTGTGCAGGAACGCACTAAGGGTGCGTTTGGCTGTGCAGAAACGCCACAAGGGTGCGTTTGGTTGAGCAGGAACAACATAAGGGTGCGTTTGGTTGTGCAGAAACGCCACAAGGGTGCGTTTGGTTGCTGTTAACAGCTTTAGGGTGCGTTTGGTGTAGCAGAAACACAATAAGGGGCGTGTTTGGTTCGCTGTTTTACAGCAAGGGTGTGTTCGGTTTATATAAATCAAGTAATAAATACATCGTAAGATTTTATAAATTATAAAACGGATAAAATGGTGGTAATGGTTAAATAAATATGCTATTTATTATTTTGTTTTTGTTTACAACACATGAGATGTGTTTAGTTTTGCTTATTTATTTTATCTAACTAGTCTCGTTTAGATATATATTAAAACGCGGGTATTTTGCAACACAAATAGATTGAAAAAGGGAAAACTTTGAGATTTGTAAAATATGAGAAATGTCGTATAAACGAATAAGTCATGCCGGGATTTCTATAAAACTTCTATACTTAGTAATTTTTTCTATACTTTCTATTATTTTAGAAACCCGATAAAAGGGCGAAGTTATATAGTCTTAAGCTTATTATTTGTAATTATACGTTTTGGTAACCGATGGTTAACGAAAAACTATTACTTTACATTCAGACAAACTATTTTAACTAAAACCCGGCAAGGAAACAATATACTAAATTATAAAATATTATTTTATAATTCCCGACTAGAAGATAAAATCATAACTTTTGTAAAGACTTTAAAAACATCGTTTATATGATTCGTAACTTTAAAACATGCGTTTACTGTTATACGAGAGTTGTTATTAATTAAAGTGGTGATTTCCGAACACGTGTCGAATTATTTAGTTTCTTTTATTATCTTTCTTATATAATACTTGGAAAGTATTATATAATTAAACCATTTTATTTTAATTGTCACCTTTTATATATAACATGTCGTGTATTATATACGCTTTGAGTTATTCTTTTGGTTGTGTATCTTGTTATATAATTCACGGTATGAATTATATACTTGGTCATTTTTCATTATGTAATATATACGGAATATATTACACCCTTTGCGTTTACTTCTTGATTTATTTTATTTAACCAACCACCAAGCTATTACAACTTTAAATCTAAATCTTTTACCAACGTGACGCGTTGATGTAACTCATTCATCGGAAAACCCAAATACATTATCCTAGGCTAGTGGGACTTAGCCGTTAAGATAAACCGTAACTTCTTGGTCGAGCCGTTCTGGTTTTCCATTCGTGTTATGCATAGTATGTGCATTTCTGCCATCGTTTTCTACATCAAGTGTGAGTATATAGCCCATGTTTTACTTGTTTTACATTTATTTTTGGGGTGAGAACATGCTTGGTTGTCAAATGGATTTAAAGGTTGTGATTACTGGATTCTTCTGATAGCATTTACATATAAAATAACACAAATTGCAAATCTCAACAAGATTGCCTTAACCACTAGGAAAATCCTGACCGCATGCCCTTGACCAAGGCAAAAGGTCACTTCCACAAAAGATAAATACACAAGGTAGAATCAATTATAAAAGATTCCGGAAGAGGGTATTCCCGGAGTCGTAGGTCCAACGAGGCTGCAATTGAAAGTAATCCTGGTTTGATGAGAAATTGAATGATGGAGAATATTTAGATATGATGGAAACACTGATACAACTAAAATTAATTAAATAAAACCTAATTTAATCTACGGGAAACAGATATAGGAAATGGGGATCTTAAAAACTACGGGAAACAAAATTAGTTATAGGGAAATCTAACTACTAAAAATTAAGAAAATAAATGTAATAAATTAAAATCAAAATTAAAATCCTAATTAGTTTATTTAAAAAATAAGAAAAACTAGAAACTAAAACGGAGGACGTTTGATGTAAAAAGAAAGACGGTAAAAACGCACCCGGTAAAACGGGTCTAAGACTGAAATTTAAGAAAAATTAAGCCTACACTAGATTTTATATTTTTCCTAGACACTAAATGACAAAAGAAAATTTTATAAAAAAGAAAAATATTTTTTTATTAATTTTTGGATTTTTTTATTGAATTTTCTATGATTTAATTAATTAACAAAAAATTAAACTTTTTCTAAAAAATTAACTCTAAAATTTTCTTTTATTTTTCAAAAATACTAGATTTAAATTGAAAATTATGCAAAGAATTTTAATTTTTCAACTATTTTTCTCTTTTTTATGTTTTTTATAGAAAAAGTAATTACTAAATCTATTTTAATTGATAGAAAATACAAATTTAACTGGAAATAAATTTAAACCTAAATTAATTATTTAATTAACTAAAAGTCTAATGGCTGTTAAGCTAGAGGACTAACAGTGTAAAGCAACAAGGACAAACGGGGTAACAGGCTAACTAACCACAGGGACTAACAATGTTAACAAGAAAAGACAAAATTACACAAATGGTCCCTGAAGTGGAACCCCGATCACAAAGTGGGTCCAACAGTTTATTAGACAAAACTTATAAAAGCAAACTTATTCAGGGGCTTAAGAGGAGCATTTTTCATAAGAGGCACATAAGCTGAATCTCAAAGAATAAGCCATAAATGTGAGCTTTTGGGGCTGCAAAAGCTAAATAAGCTTTTTAGCTTATTTTTCTTTCTTTTTGGGGTTTAAGCTAACCAAATAAGCTAAAATCTATGGGGGACAGTTAATAGGCTAGGGGAGTCCTAAAATAAGCTAAGTTATCTAGAATAAGCCCTAAAATAAGCTGGGATTTGAATAAAGCTTATGAGACAGTTTTAGAAAGAAAACAGAAAAAATGCTACTTTAAAGGCTAAATAAGCTATACTAGAGGGGGAAATAAGCTACAAGATTGTGGGGGATTAAAGAACAACTAATAAGCTATTAATAAAAGCTAAAAGATCCTAAGGTTTAATACCTAAATAAGCTAAACAAGGGGCTGAGATTTAGTGCTCAGCACCAGGGGAGGGTGCAATCAGTGAGAAAGGGCTTTTTTAGCTTATGCAATAAGCTCTTAAGAGCTTATTTTGAAAAACTAATCAAAAACAGATTTAGATGACATATTAATGATCTTATTTTCAAAATTTGAGCTAATAAGGCACACTTAAACCTGCTGATATTTGAGCTTAAAATGGAGGGTTCTAAAAAATTGCAAAGCCCAAACTTTTGACTTATACTTGGTCTTACCAAAGGGACAGAACAAGGCTTGGTATATTGGCTAGAATCAACACCAAAGAGCACAAACTCAATGTGCTTAAGCTGCTTATGCAGCTTGAGCACTTAAGCTCAAGTTGGCTTATTAGCTTTTTGACAGAAAATCAAAAGACATTTAAAAACTTATTTTAAAACTAAAATTGGTAATTAAAATGGCTTAATTAAACCTACACACTCAGCCAAAGTTGGCTGAGTGAGCTTGACCCATGCAAAACCCCATATGACCCATTTTGGGTCAAAACCAAACACCCCCTTATTTATAAAAAACGAATTTTTTACTGATTTTTAGTTAAGGGAAGGGGTAACAATGTGATTATAAGTAATGTTTTAGCATTTTAACACACTCTTACATAAGATAAACAGGTTTAAAGAGTTAATAGGAAGCTTTAAATTTTTAGCAAATGCAATATTTCAAAGAAAACTCTTAACTTTTATTAAACTGAAAGTATTACAATATAAACTTTAAATAAGCTGAATATAACACTTTTAAAGCAATCTTAATTGAATTTTACACTAAGAAAAGTAAAAACAAGATAAAAAAAAGGTGTGTGTTCTTCGGCTTGGTCTTGGCTCTTTTATAGCAGTCCAAAGGACTTGGGATGAGTTTGTTGTGAGTGCACAATGCTTCCCAAGCAATCCTAGCCTTCCCTTTGTCTTGACTTCATCTCAGCCATTGAAGGGGGTGCTCGGGTTGTGTGTTTTGACAGGGAAAGGGGTTATAAGGGCAGGGTAAGGTGGGAAGAGGTGAGGGGTGAGCTGTAAAGTACTTGGGAGGTGGTTTGGGAGTGAAAACAGTGGGAAATGGTGGTATAAGGTTTTGGCGGGTACGGGGGGTGGGTTGCAGGGTTTAAACGCGAAGAATGGGGAAGAGGCAACACTAGTCCCTCATCTTTTCTTCTCTTTTCATTTCTTTTTAAGCCGATTTTAGTTATAACAAAGTTTGGAAAGTGGCACAAATGGCCCCTCTGTTTTATGAAAAGAAAACAAAGAAGGTTTAGGGGAATTGCAAAACTGGTCCCTGCGTTTTATAACTAAAAGGATTTTTGGAAAATTGCAATTTCAGCCCTTGTGTTTTATTTTTCTATTTTTCTTTTATAAAACAACTTTCAAACTTGGCATTTTTGGCCCTTTTTATTTATTTTTTAAATTTTAATTATAAAACAAAGTTTTTAAAATTTACATTTTTGGTCCTTATGTTTTATAAAAAGGATTGTGGGCTTTTGTTGGGCTTGGAAATGTTGTTGGGCTTTTGGGCTTGTATTGGGCCCAATTGAGTGTGTCTGGGCCCAATAAGGTTTAGGCTTATGTTATTGGGCTTTTTAAGGCCCAATAAGGTACAGGCTTGATTATTGGGCTTTTTCAAGCCCAATAAGGTTATGAAGTGGGTTTTGTGTGTACAATGGCTGAGATTGGCTGTAACTGGGCTAGGATTGGGCCTTCAAAGTCTTCACAGTCTTTGTCAATTGCACACAAATGGGCTGTTGTAATTGATTGAGGGCCCATTTGGTCTTCACAGTCTTCATAAATATACTATTGGGCTTTCCCGGCCCATCAGATGGGTTAAGATTGCATCCAACAGTATTCTTCAGTTCCGGCTCCGGTTTGACTGCTGATTCTTCTGTATTGACTCTGACTTTGGCATTTTTGGACTTTGGCCTTGATTTTGCACAGTCTTTTCCATTCCATGCTCAGTTTTGTCATTTTGGCTTGGTTTTCTGTCTTTTTGATGATATCCACTTCCTGCACAATACAAATGCAAAACAAACATATATTTGGCAGTTTTTGTCTGTTTTTGGTCATTTAAGCTCGTTTTTAGAGGTAAAAGATATGTGTAATTAAGCACTTATCAAATCCCCCAAACTAAGGTATTGTGTGTCCTCACGCAATGTTATGAAGTAAACACGTAAGCCCCGTTTTCACCATTTTCTAAATTTACACTAACTACAACTAATATTTTTGGATTTTCTCATTTTTTAACAAGTTTGACTTTCTTTATTTATTAATACTGGGATCATAGAATGAGAAGCGCCCGTAGAGTGATCTACGGATGTCCTGACGGATAATTTCATCGTCCTCGATTTTTCACAAGTTCCAAGCTAAGCAATTAAACAAGATCATTGTCGATATAAGTTTATATGTTAAGCCCTCATACTTATGACTTGTGAATTTTCAACTCCCAACATGGATATACGATTGAATGTGTGTACTCATTTTAATTTAACCATAGATCAACTTATTTTCATAGTCATAATTCAAAAATGAATCACGACTCAAAGCAACAACTTATTAAGACTTCGTAACTTGATTTCGAGATTTAAACTTTAGAACTTTTTGCAACATTTTCATTATCATAATCATAAGTTCTTTAAAGCTAGGAATGCGTTGCTTAGTTTGAACCCCTACCTCGTGGTTAACGGAGCAGGATATCACAACCAACGACCGATGTTCTTAGTTTGAACCCCCACCTCGTTGCTAGCGGAGTGGGATATCACGACACATCTTTAACTTGCTCCATAATATCAACTGCATGCTTCATTGGCAAAATTTCAATATTCATGCATTTTTGCATTCACATTTCATTCATGCTTTTTTTGGCATTTATCTTTTAAATCACTACAAAATCTCGCTTTGAAAACTCAAGTTACAAATTTGAAGCTTTTTCTGAAAACATCGATTGACTTAGTTGAATTAAACTAAGTACGTATGATTAGGT
>BQNB010014925.1:61602-74180 GCA_026074375.1 Tanacetum coccineum | reverse complement strand
CAAGGTTAGAATTTTGCGTGTGTCATGGATACACTCAATAAAGTTTCAACCTAGAAGGTATTCAAGACATTATCTATTTATGGATTGGGATGAATCCTATTAGGTCTTGATTAAAAAAATTTAAAATTTGTTAAAATCTTATGAAGCATATTATTAACAAACTAGAGATGAGAACTTAAAATGTGTTTTGTGTTTTCCCAATTAAGAACAATTTATTGTTGCTTAAATATTTAGTATTTAGAGAAGTATCTCTTCTTACAAAAGTAAGTGGGAGTATCTATAAATCCTGAAGATATTCAAGAACAAAATACATAACCTTCTGAATTCGCTTGCTGATGTCATACTGAGGTTAACATGAAAATGTCAAACCAAAGTATAATGTAACTCTCATTCATAAATCCGTAAGGATGCCTCATCAATAGAATGATATAATAATATCAATGCTGAAGAATATAAGTTAGAGGGTCATTGTAAATCTGCTAACTAATAAGATGAATTATCACATCTTGGATGTGATAAATATCTTAGAAATATGAATGATATGATGCAGTCCTTAAAAGACAAATTAAAGTTTTGAGCTTGATTGATCTTTAACCAAAAAGTAAACCTGTGAAGTTAGAATGAGTTTCTTTTGAAGAAAGGCTCATAAGGACAAAATTATATACATATTAATGCCTGACTGATGATTAAAAAAAATTTGATCTTACTCAAGCAATTGACTATGATTAAATCTTTCTTTTCAACACGCATTAATTATATAAAAAATAACTAATTGTCATACATGTTTTCTTGAATCTGAAATATGGCAAACTAAGGATCATAACTCTTTCCTTAATGATTACCTTGCGAGGACGATGTGTAATCAAAAGGGTTATGAGCCGATATTTGTAATATGACAATTAAGTTTTATAACTTTTCCCTTTATGATTACCTTTTGCGAGGACGGTGTGTAATCAAAAGGTTGTGAGTTTAAAATAATCTTTATAATGTATACAAGAACATAGAATCCAAGTGTGGATTGAATCATGCATCTAGGAGCTGAGATCTTATGTTTAATCACAATATGATTTCTGATTAAATTAAGATAACTCCTGAGTACACCTGACATCAAGTGGGAGCACTAAGTTTTTCCTTAAAATTCATATGTTGTGTAACATATTGAAAGCATCATTCCATCAAAGCTAGATGTTAATCCTTGAGATTGGAATGAAACTTCACTTGGGATTTTAGGATAAAACAAACGACATTGGAATAAATGTTTATTAAGATAAACGTATGCGAAAATAAAGTCCAACACAATGCAATATATCATTGAAGAAAGTCTTAAATGGTATATTTCACTTGATATAATTTGTTACATGGATGGAGACCTTGTGTTTATAACTAAGGATTCATTATGTATATATATTATATTGTGTATGAGACTGGTTGTTACTTTTGCATGAGAGCAAGATGAGCTAACAACAACAGTATCTAATTGAGAGTATTTAGATAACAATATCTAATTGAGAGAATTTAGATGACTGTTAAATACAAATGTTTACGAATTATATAAGGCATAATGTTGTTTGTGTACAACTGATGCTAGAAAATAATCAATTCTAGTTGAAGAAGGATTTCATCATTTATGATAAATCTGCTAACTAGATATGCTCAGCTAAGAGCATTGTTGCATTACACATTAAAGAATGAGAATACTTTACATTTTAAGAAACTGTAAAGATGACTGTCTGAGATAGGTATGTTGTTGAATTCAAATACCCTATAAAAGGTACTATTACCTTGTCCATACTATGACTCTTGCAATAGTATGCACGTGAACAATAAGACACTCATCTTATTATTCAAATCTTTCACAATATCAAGTGAATTTTGAAACAAGTATCAGAAAGTTTAACTCATAAACTATTTACGTCTTTGTAAAGAAATTTAGAATGTTGGAAACATTGGACTTCAACTTGCTAATTAGTTTCATGCATATCTGTTTTAGTATTTGGATAATTGGGATTGTAAGACAATTTTTACTTTCTGATGAATGAAGATACGTGGTATTTGTCATTCATTCATATAATAATTGTTATCCTATATTTGCATGTTTAATCCTTGAATGATTTTATCATTCTAAATATGTCCATTGTCGGTTAACAATATGGGAATATTGTTATGTAAGGCAAATGTGAGTGTTGGCTATATTCTTTGAATATATGGATTGTTCCCGCCAAACTCTATGGTGAATTCACAAAAGGGATGCCATATGGATTCCTCCACCTCGAATATTTACCTTTGGATCCTCAAATCATGGTAAATTCCAAAATGGTTTAAAAGTCGACCTTAGACATGAGATGCAAGCAAGTTCTGCATGTGTGAGATCACAATTTTGATTATAAGTCAAACCTATCCTGAATACGGTAGTTATAAAGGCGATTTTTGGAAGTGATGTGAACAGCATCGACAAACACTTGTAGTCTATCAACATTTATTCTCCAATTGTATAAATGCAGAAAAGATACCATGGCGCCTCTCCGGAAGTAATCAGATAATTTTATTTTCTTGGGTATGTCTTACCTAAAAGGTAGCAGATGATTCTTGATTACCATTAGGTATATCTAGAATTACTTTCTATAACGAGAAACATAAGTATAACTATATGGAATGAGTTAGGATCCATATCCATGGTTTAATGGTATCTGTAACAAAGGGATGATGATTATAACAAGAAATAAACTAACCATTATAAGGCTAATTGTTTCTTGAAACTATTATCTCATAATATTCCTAATGTAAACATAATTGTGTGGTTTGCAATTTGCAATTATATAGGTATAGAAGTGTTTTGTGCCCTCCAAACCCAAGTGGAGCTTGTTGTTTATGGTAGTCTGGCTAGCACTATATGTTACGAATCAAGTGATCCCTATTTGGGGGCACACTAGCGTTAAAACACTTAGAGTAGATGTACCTTCTCGATAAATATTTAATATTTTTAATTACGTAATTTTGTTTAACTAGCTTAACTAACAATTAACATATGAACCGGAAAAAAAGACAAAAATTTGACAAAAAAACCTGAACCTTATGGGTCCCACTTGTTGACCGACCCATATAGCTTCTAGAAGGGGGTTTTGAGATAAATTTTAGAGACTAGGGATAAGTATTGTATTGTGATAAGGATTATGAGGGTATCCTGGTTTATCTGCAACTAGGGTTAGAGGGATATATAAATACCTCATCTCCTCCTCGTTAATTAATTCACTCGATCACAACACAAACACATACATATTTGTTTTATCTCTAAACTTCGATGCGCATGCATTAAATACATAATGGAACCATCTACGCATCTTGTTTTAATACATGTAATGCCCTAACTGATCTTTATGCAGGAATAATTATATCATGCGAATGTATAAGTTTTCCTTTTCCTTGTTTTAATACATGGTACGATCATGTTTTATTAAAACATCAAACCCACCTATGATTTTCGGTTTAATTTGTTCTCCCTTATTCGACAACAACAAAACCGTACTTAGGGTTTATTCAGTTTGTTTGGTTTTTGGTTCTACGAAACAAGACCTCCACGGGGTACGTTTGGGAATCGATATAACACGTGGTGTTTGGATTCGTGAAGGTAGACTAGCAATCAACTCATACTCGATTGACGTGTTTGTGTGAGCAACCGTAGAGGCGGTAATTTAATCGCTACTCATTTCAAGTTCAAGATCAAAAGGTAAGTAAATATTTACTTTGTTATAATTATTTACTTTATTAAGTTTTAATCTATGTGCCTTAACTAGATCCAATCCGTTGCGTACTCATAACTAAACTGGTTACCTAGAATGTTAAATCAACTCACACTATAAAATTTGATTTTTTTGAAATTTAATAAGACTATAAAATATGAAACTTGATTTTAAGATTAAAAACTAGACGCTATGGACTCATGGGAAGTACGGCTCATCCACTAGAACAAACTGTAAGAGAAGTTTAAGGAGGATTTTCCTAAAGAACTCAGGTTTTTAATATGCTTTGCGCTGACCTGATTCTCCGCTTCTTTGTGCGTTCGATTGGAGTTATCGTGAACCGTGGCATGTCACTACAGTGTCGTTATTAAAGGTTTTTAAAATCAATGATACAAAGTTGTTTTGCATGTCTCTTTGTACACACTCTTTACACATTTATGTACATACCCCTTTGAAAATTTTAAGTCTATGCTAGCCAACCAGGAACACGTGCAATTGGTTTGACCGCTTTGGTCAGACCTTAGGGCCCTACCAACCCATGGCAAATTTCGTGCTTTGGTCAGACCTCTGACGATTTTTGCAAATTTTTGCTTGGTCGACTTAATTCGAGTAGGCTTGGTCAGACCTTGGACCCGAGGTATAAGATGATACTAAACATGCTTTTAACATTATTACATGATTACTAATAATCTGATAGGTATCATAAACATAAGAGTTGCATTAAATGCAATTAACGCTTGACGCTTACCACTTGCCCCATTTTTTTACGCCCTGGTCAGACCTTTGGTAATAAGTGAGAGGTCAAGTTGGATCTTAGTCTTAATTAGTAAATTAATTGGGTAGTTAATTCAATTAAGAATTTAATTATCAAAAATACTAAATTGAACTTTCTATGTTCTTATTGATTGTGTTATTGCAACATAATTCGTAAATGAAAGTTTATTTTATCAAAAAAAGACAAACATAGTCTCTTTTCCTGGTAAAAAGAGTGAGACTTATTCCTATCTCTTCTCATTGGTTGACAAGAATAAGATAGGGTTATAATTTAATTATTATAAATTATATTTAAAACACACTTTAAACTCTTCATTACCCTTTCCTAGTTTTGAAATCTTTGAAAGATAATATATTTTGTGTAACTAGAGTACATTTTTTCTATAGCTACCAAAATAATGACATCTTGCACTTGTCACGATGTATGAGTTTAAACCACAACGAGTAAAGAAAATTACCAGCAGGTCTTCTTGGTATTTTTCTAGGACTCACTTCATTCCTTATAGTGCTAAACACCCTTGTGGCTAAGCCAGAACCGATTAGGAGAATGCATGCTCAAAATGTTCAAGTTAATGAAAGAATGAATGGCTAGTCCATCATTTACATAAGTAGAATTTCATCATACTCTCTAACAAAACCTAAAGTACATTGCTACTTGTAGGCATACTAAAGAGAAGAGGAAGTAAATAAATCGCTAATTTCTTTCCTACTGGTGATGTAACACATTATAATTTTGACAAATCCAGGGGACTTTGTGATTACTACTTAAAAGACATTCATGTAAGGTTGGTCAAATTCAGTTGAGCTCCAGGGAAGTTGTTCCCTTGTAGACCCCATATTATTTCTTGCTTGCTTTGAAATAATTCATAACTTTCCGAATATAACAAACACATGTTTAAGTAAAGATTTGCATTTTATTAATATGATAACAAGTCTTATAACTGAGGTTGCGTTTGCACAAGTATTCTATAGAAAAAATAGATCCACAATTCCTGTTTAAGACAATATAGTTGAAATCTACTTGTAATATCAATGACACTATCTTATTGTTTATACAATTGAGCGCTTGTCGTATTGTTTACCTTAAATAATGTTGTCCCGTACACAAGTGGGAGAAATCTTAAGTGTGTGCAAGAAACAACATATAACGATATGATTATTGGTTTCTCTTGACCGCAAGGTAAGGAAGCTAATAAATCTACTAGGACTTAAATACACGAGTTGTTTGTTGCCCTATTACATTTAAGTGTCAAGATATAATGTAAAGTTACTTCAACATCTGACACATTCGTTAAAGTCTATATAATTATGGTTTAAATTATAGTATCTAATCAGGAAGTATGTAATTAACTTAGAAAATTTACTATGAACTCAAGATTTGCGTTCATAATTACTTTAGTTAAAATAATTATGTTCTTGTTAAGACATAATTATAAAGTCCTTGAATTTATCAATGACTCATAACATAAGTAAGGAGTAAACTTTGTTAAGTCTTCTTGTTATAAATAACATTGATGTCCTTGAATTATTCGGAGACTTGTAACGTATAACTTGACATGTTCTGTTTTCTTGAAACACATGAACATAGAGTTAACATGAGGTACCTGAATTATTCAAAGACTTATAACGTATACTTGGCATGTTTTGTTTTCTTGAAACACATGAACATAGAGTTATTGAACTATTCATAGATATATACGTTATAGCATGCATTTGGTTTTAAAATACTTTGTATTTATTTTGGCTTAACCCAATTGGTGAGTATTTGATCCAAAGAGAATTAAGTTATCTAGGAAATTCTGATAGAGTCTCACAATTCCAATACTCATAGAATACCACATCATTATGGTATGTCTATTGTGTTGAAACAAATGATATTCATATTGTTTGATTAATGATAACTTTAATTGCTCTACCTCCAAAATCTATCAAGGTTAGAATTTTGCGTGTGTCATGGATACACTCAATAAAGTTTTCAACCCTAGAAAGGGTATTCAGACATGGATCTATTTATAATTGGAATAAATCCCATTAGGGCTTGATAACGTTCTAATCAAATTTGTTAAAGAATCTTATGAAAAGCATATTATTAACAAGCTAGAGATGAGAACTTAAAATAGGTTTTGTGTTTCCAGATAAAGAAAATTTTTGGTTGCTTAAAGTACTTAGTATTTAGAGAAGATTTCTCTTCTTAAAAAGTAAGTGGGAGTACCTAAAAAGTCTTGAGATATTCAAGAACAAAAAACATAAGCCTTCTGAATTCACTTGTTGATGTAACTAAGTTAAAACCGGAGCATGTCAAACCAACGAATAATAGAACTCTCATTCATAAATCCGCAAGGATGCCTCATCACTTGATTGATATTGTAATATTAATGCTGAGGAATATAAATTAGAGGATCATTTCAAACCTGCTAATTCCTAAGATACATTATCACATTTTGAATTTGATAAAAGTCTTAGAATTATGAATGATAAGATGCAGTCCTTAAAGGCAATCAATGTTTTGAGTTTGATTGATCTTTCACCAAAGAATAAACCTGTGAGGTTAGAATGAGTTTCTTTTGAAGAAAGGCTCATAAAGACAAAATTGTATACATATTAATGCCTGACTGATGATAAAGAGTTTTTAATCTTACTCAAGCAATTGACTATGATTAAAATTTTCTTTTCTACACGCATTAATTGTATAAAAATTACTAGTTATCATAAATGTTTTTTTGAATCTGAAATAAGGCAAATTAAGGATCATACCTCTTTCCTTAATGACTACCTTGCGAGGACGATGTGTAATTAAAAGGGTTATGAGTCTATATTTTCAATATGACAATTAAGTTTTGTAACTCTTTTCTTTATGATTACCTTTTGCGAGGACGGTGTGTAATCAAAAGGGGTTATGAGTTTAAAATAATCTTTATAAAGTATACAAGATAATAGAATCCAAGTGTGGATTGAATCATGCATCTAGGAGCTGAGATCTTATGTTTAATCACAATATGATTTCTGATTAAATTAAGATAACTCCTGAATACACCTGACATCAAGTGGGAGCACTATGTTTTTCCTTAAAATTCATATGTCGTGTAACATATTGAAAGCATCATTCCATCAAAGCTAGATGTTAATCCTTGAGATTGGAATGAAACTTCACTTGGGATTTTAGGATAAAACAAACGACATTGGAATAAATGTTTATTAAGATAAACGTATGCGGAAATAAAGTCCAACACAATGCAATATATCATTGAAGCAAGTCTTAAATGGTATATTTCACTTGATATAATTTGTTACATGGATGGAGACCTTGTGTTTATAACTAAGGATTCATTATGTATATATATTATATTGTGTATGAGACTGGTTGTTACTTTTGCATGAGAGCAAGATGAGCTAACAACAACAGTATCTAATTGAGAGTATTTAGATAACAATATCTAATTGAGAGAATTTAGATGACTGTTAAATACAAATGTTTACGAATTATATAAGGCATAATGTTGTTTGTGTACAACTGATGCTAGAAAATAATCAATTCTAGTTGAAGAAGGATTTCATCATTTATGATAAATCTGCTAACTAGATATGCTCAGCTAAGAGCATTGTTGCATTACACATTAAAGAATGAGAATACTTTACATTTTAAGAAACTGTAAAGATGACTGTCTGAGATAGGTATGTTGACTTCAAATACTCTATAAAATGTACTATTACCTTGTCCATACTATGAATCTTGCAATAGTATGCACGTGAACAATAAGACACTCATCTTATTATTCAAATCTTTCACAACTATGTGAATTTAAAACAAGTATTCAGAAAGTTTACTCAGATAACAATTTAGCTGTCTTGTTCTTGTAACGAAATAGATTGAAATGTTGGCGTAAACATTTGGACTCAACTTGCTAACTACGTTTCATGCATATCTGTTTTTAGTATTTGGGATAATTGGGATTGTAAGCAACAAAATTTTTACTTTCTAGATGAACGAAAGATACGTGGTATTTTGTCATTCATACAATAATAATTGTTATCCAATATTTGCAGTTTAAAAAATCCCTGAATGATTTTTAAACATTCTAAATATTATCATTGTCGTTAAACATTATGGGAAATATCTGTAATGGTAAGAGCATGGAGTGTTGGTTAATATCCTTGAATATAAGGATTGTTCCCCGCGCCAACTCATGTGTATTCACAAGGGAATGCATATTGGCTACCACCACCTTCGTATTTTACATTTTGGATCCTCATCATGGGTAAATGTTAAAAATGGTTAAAAGTCGTCCTTAGACTTAAGATGCAAGCAAGTTCTGCCATGTGTGGATATCACTTTTTTGATATTGAAGTCAACGCTATCCTGAATAAGGTAGTTATAAAGGCTATTTTTTGGAAGTGATATAAGCATGCATCTACAACACTTGTATCATAAAGAAATTTGTTCCGCAATGTGTTTAATTTGCAGAAAGAATACCATGGCGCCTCTCAGAATTAATCAGATAATTGTATGGCCGTACTCAAAGGGGTAATGCAAGATGAATCTTGATTACATTTTGGTATTTCTGAATTTATTTCTATAACGAGAAACATAAAGTTAATGGAATGATTAGAACCAAATCCATGGCTTAATAAAGCAAAATTCAATAAAGAAGATTACTTATTGACATTACCATCAAGAAAGGAAATCAGCCGAAAATATCACAACCCTCGCAAACACTAAAAAATCCCAACCGCAACCTAACATTTAACACGAGCAACGCACGACAGTCCCAAACTTACCCTAAGCATTCACCCCCCCCCTCCCCGTCAAAACACCCCCCCTCCAACAGACTCAAACCCACCTCCCAACCCCTTCCGGCGAGCCGGGGGGCGAAGACGGGTGCGGTTCGACTTGTTTAGGTATGGTTTTTGTTTGTACTGGGCGTGTGGTTTTAAGTTCTGGCGGTGTAAGTTGTGGATTTGGATAATTCTCAAAAAAATTTTGGGTTATTTTAAGACTTTAGTTATTGTTTAAATGAAATATCTCAATTGCTCAAGCTTATAAGACTTAGTTTTATTCTTTTATGACATACTCTCAATCTCCTATGTTACACAGTACAAAAGCACTTAACTAACCAGCACCGGTATCATAAACAAATGGAATGATGAATATAACAAACATAAACTAACCATTATAAGCTGAGATTGTTCATTGAAACTATTATCTCATAATATCATCCTAATGTAAAACAAAAAAACAAATTGTGTGGTTGCTAGACTTTGCACTAATAGGTATAAGTGTTAGTGCTACTCCAACTCCCAATGGGAGACGTTGGTTATGGTAGTCGGCTAGCACGTATAACGTTACGTAATATTTGAACCCTATTGGGGTCACCGCGTAAACACATAGAGACGAATTTACTTCACATAATTATATTCATAGTTGGTATATATTACGTTAAATGGTTAAACTAGCTTAACAAACATTTAAATAAGAACCGAATGGACAAAAATGACAAAACCAAACCTTAATGGGTCCCACTTGTTGACCCGAACCATATAGCTTCTAGAAGGGATTTGAGAGATAAATATTAGAGACTAGGGATAAGTATTGTATTGTGATAATGATTATGATGGTTATCCTGGTTTATCCTGCAACTAGGGTTAGAGGGATATATAAATACCTCATCTCCTCCTCGTAATTAATTCACTCGATCACAACACAAACACATACATAATTGTTTTCCTCTAAACTTCGATCGCATGCATTAAATACTAATGAACCATCTACGCATCTTGTTTAAATACATGTAATGCCTACGTGAACTTATGCATGGATAATTTATATTCATGCGAATGTATGCGTTTTCCTTTTCCTTGTTTTTAATACATGGTACGATCATCTTGTTATTAAAACATCAAACCCCCTATGATTTCGTTTAATTTGTTCTCCCTTAATTCACAACAACAAAACCTTACTTAGGGTTAATCGGTTTGTTAGTTTTCGGTTCAAACCACGAGGTGCGTTTTGGGAATCGATATAACACGTGTGTTTGGAGATCGTGAAGGTAGACTAGCAATCCAACTCATACTCGAATTGACGTGTTTGTGTAGCAACCGTAGAGGCGGTAATTTAATCGCTACTCGTTTCAAGTTCAAGATCAAAAGGTAAGTAAATATTTACTTTGTTATAATTATTTACTTTATTAAGTGTTAATCTATGTGCCTTAACTAGATCCAATCCGCTGCGTACTCGTAGCTAAACTGGTTACCTAGAATGTTAAATCCCAACAATAACTAAATGTAATTAAAATTAACTTATTCGTATATACTGACAATCTAAATAACGCTTGTAAGCTTGAATGAAAAAATAATAATAGAAAATGATTTTATTTCACATCTCACATCAGATGAGTGAAACAAAAGTACGACAATGTGAGGTTTATAAAAACAAAAGCCCAAGTTACAAGTTTATACTTATATAAAAACTAAATTGTAAATCTTTGATATGATTAAATGTTAACATATTTTTAATTTTGGTTTTAAGTTTAACCTATAATACTAATAGTAATTAAAAATTTACATCAAAATATTTTGAAACTACATATTTAGCTCGATTAGCTCGTTCGACTCATTTAGCTCGAGTAGCTCATTTGGCTTGTTCGGCTCCGATAACTAAACGAGCTTTCGAACTTGCCGAGCTAAATACTAGTTTAAAAAGCTCGGCTCGTGAAATTAATCGAACTCTACATTTTGTTTGAGCTCGACTCAACTCGAAAATTATCAAGCTCGACTAGAGTTAAACGAGCTCGAGCTCGAGTAGCTCGTTAAAAGCTCGACCCGTTAACACCCCTAGTTTGAACCATTTGACTTGTTACCTTTCAAGTTGAATCTTTTAATTTTCCCATTTGCACAATTAGAGTAAAAACGGAACCCAAATCGACCCATTCATTAACAAATGGGTCAAAACTACCACATCTAGAATAAAGAAAAGAACAGACCTGAGACAAGAAACTATTGCAAGGAGCCTCCTATTGTGATCTTAGCATTCATAACGGCACACTACTAGGCCCCGCAACAAAGAACGTCTAGCTAGTTTGATTTTGTTTCATGCATATAATAGGACAAGTCTCAGAAAACCGAAAACTTATAACAGAAATCAAAGAACCAAAAACAGACTACGCATGCAAAATTGAGTTTTATACAAGCAACCACTTATAACAAAGACTACAAATTTGTTTACGTACGAATTCCAAAGGTGGCAACATTAACTAATTAAATACTTAAACGGATGTATGAGTAACACATAAACAATTCCTGAACTCATAAATGGCAGAAACAACTACAAGATACAGAAAAATTAGTATAAAGTACAACTATTTTGGTTGGCTATACATTGCATTGGAAGGATTGGATTTTCCAAATCATTGTACAACCAGACGTGGATACATCGAGATTAAGTATGCATATCTGACCCATCATATAAGGGTGACTTTTACTTTAGTGACAAGTCGACAAAAACCCTTGTTTCTCGTGTGCAAACGCCTAACACGTCCTATTTATACTATTTATGGTCATGTCAACATTTTAATTTTTATAAGTCTCTAACATCTATATATCTAGATATGAGTATATATTGGAAAATTTTCACTATAATGTTTCGTTGGTGCTTCTGATCTGGTATTTGGCTTAAACAAAGCCATTAACTTTGATCTAGGGGTGTGCACGGTTTAGTTTGGGTCGGTTTTTGGCTAAAACCGAAACCAAACCGAAATATTCGGTTTTTATAAATCTAAAAACCGAAACCGCTCGGTTTTTGGCGGTTTGGTTTTTTCGGTTTGGTTTCTCGGTTTTTTCGGTTTCAAACCGTTTATATTTTGTTGTGGCTAATTTATAATAAACTTGTTTTACGTAAAAAATTTGTTATGTTTTTTTTGTCAATATAAACCTAATAATGTTTACCCAAATTTCTACAATTATACACATATAAAAGAGACACATACAAATAGTATGATCATTGTCGTATATGTAACAACATATTGTCAAGTAAACACACGTACATGACAAACGCATATATAAACATTAAGATAT
>BQNB010014925.1:41241-61457 GCA_026074375.1 Tanacetum coccineum | reverse complement strand
AAGTTTATTATATAAAAATGTCATAAATAGTTAAAAGTTGAGGGTACGTTTTGTAAAATTTCTTTTTTTCCTAGTTTGGGCCGCCTTTTAGGCTGTCGATTTTGGCGCGTGCCGAAACAACGTCATACTTGATCGTAAATGATATATATATATATACACACACACACAAGTAACATAACCCGTCCAACGGGCGGGTTCGCTTCTCATTCACAATCAGATCGCTACCACTGCAAAAACCTTGAATATAACCTAACTCTAAGCCGAGTACACAATAATTCTTCTCCGGAACCGAAGCATGGACAGTAAAACCTAAATCTAATAATTCAAAATCACACGATTGCAATCAACTAAAAAACCTCAAATAAAACTTAAAACTAATCACAATAAAACCTCAAACTCTAAGCCGATTACACAATCATTCTTGTCCAAAACCGAACATCAGCAATAAAACCTAAATCTAAGAATTCAAACTAATTCAAAATCACATCATTGCATTCACCTACAAAAACCCCAAATAAAACATAAAACTAATCACAATAAAACCTAAATCTATGAATTAGGGTGCGTTTGTGTATATTAATACGCCATATATATTAATACGTATAAACTAAGGGTTACCAAAATATTACTGTAGTTTAATCACAATAATCGAAAATACTGGATCTATTGCTCCAATAATGTAAAAGGACCAAAATAAAACCTTATATTAATACACAATACATATGGTAATCGCCATATATTAGTATTGTTAGCGGTTTCAGTGCAAGTGTGGTTTCAAAACCTTAAAATATATAACTGTGAAATATGTATGCCATATATATTATCTCTCCGTCCCAAAAAAAGTGTCCACCTTACTATTTATGTTTGTCACCAAAAAAAGTGTTCAGTTTTTATTTTTGGATAGTAATAATGACTTGTTTTCTTACTTTACCCTTGTAATCAAAACATGCATTAATTACCCATTCTTAATTTCTATATTAACTATGAGGGTAAAAATGATTTTTTATCAATCAAACCAGCATTAATTACAAATATAATAATTTATCTAATTTTTGTTTGTGGACACTTTTTTGGGGATGAAGGGAGTAATACATATACATCTTTATCTATATATACACCTTAACAGGTTTTTGATAGTAGGGTGCGTATGTATATATAGATACAATTTAGGGTTTTGAGTTATAGGATATGTCATATAATTAGGGAGTATATTTTGATATATTTTTAAAAGATTTAGATGAATATGTCATATAATTAGGGAGTATATCTTGATAATTATGGAGTATATCTTAAAAAATCAAAATCAAATGATATGTGTGTCATGTCATCATTGACGTGGTATTCCATGTCATTGCCACATATTTATCACTCATAATTACACCTATATATATATATATAGGATAAAGATCAAATAAAAAGACAAATATTCGTGAGAAGGATAAAAAGATTTATTTTTTAAAAAAAAATTTCAAAAAATTTTGAAAAAATTCCACAATATCGTGTATGTTGGTGCATGAAAAGTAAATGAAGTTTTTCTAAAAGTGGATAGTTTTGCCGAAAAAAAATTATTAAAAAAAACGTTTGTGCATTAAATCGGTTTTTTGTATATCAAAAATTCGTTTTTGTACCCAACTTCTTTTGACTTTTTGCATCAAAAATTTATTGCGCATCAAACTATAACAAGTCGAAAAATTTGTGCATCAAAATTTTATTGTGCATCAAAATTTCTTTTTTTGCGCATTAAAAAAACGTATAAAAACTCAAAATTAGAAAAACTTCTTTTACAAAAGTTTTATGCACCAGCATAACTGATTTAATAGAAATTTTTTAGAATTTTTCGAGAACTTTTTAAAAAAAAGTTTTTTTTTTATCCTTCTCACGAATATTTGTCTTTTTATTTTAACCTTCCTCTATATATATACTAGTTTCAAGGCCCGCCCGTTGGGCGACGAGCTTTAAAATTTTATTCAAAGAAACTTTTGCATTTAGATAGTTGTTCGATATCGTTTTTGGTTGTTTCAACTATTGCCTATCATTTAAATAACTTAGTTTGATTCATGTTTTATGTGCCTTAAGACCTGTCTAATGAGCGGCTAGCTTTATGAATTATTAAAAATATAACAAAAGTAAAAAAGGTTGATAGAAATAACATTAAGTGATATAATATTAAAACACAAAAATTTAAGGTAAAATAATGTCATTTCCAAAACATCCGAAAAAAGCTAAATAACCTTTGATTATTTAAACAAAAGGTAGCTAACAAAAAAGATCAAACTTATAGTTGATGAGACGCTTCTTTATACATATAACGTGTGTTGTAGATAATTGCAATAGTTGTCATCTTTGTTGCAGCATGACACTTTAAAGCCCTTTTTGCTCTTTAACCTTGATAAACAATGACCTATTCATAAGACTTCAATCCATTTCACACCATCATTTTTTCCATTGCCCTTCGAAGTGCCGCATAAACACATATAGAAGGCCTTCTTACAAAAACCAAGGAGGAAAATGAGACATTATTTCAATAACAGGTTAATTGAGGCCATAAACATCTAAAATCAAGACTTCATCCTCGAAACCTTAATATATATGTTATGCGCTTCACAGTAATGAGCTTCTTTGTATAGCTTTTTTTACATGGAAATCAGTAAATTTATCGAAAATTACCAAAAATGGCTCGTTTTAACAGAGAAAAGTATATTTTTTTTGCATGACTCTAGTTGTGGCAAATTTGGCCCATAACCTTATGAGTCGATACACTGTTTCAAAGAAACGGGTTGAAACTCAAAAGTCGCCAAAGTGTGTTTAGAATGCATATACCTCCTAAATTGTTTCATTCAAAAGTATTAAATTATTTTTGCAACAATGTAATGTTTGGAATCATATTTGACACAATCCATTAAGATGAAATGCTCAGAAAGTATCTTAGGTAACCTCAATCTCATATGACCCATTTCGACCTATATGACCATATAAAAGATGTCCGCGTTTTGACTCGTCAAAACTGACCATTTTTGCCACACTTAAAACAAATTTATTTCATTTTGTTTGTTTCAAATCACAGAATAAACAACTCCGACTACATTTTAATTATTTGTCACACGTAACAATCTTTTTTAGTCCAAGCATGTTATAACTTCAAGGGCTTAAAATGTGTAACATAAATGAGCTAAGAATTTACAGTTCAGACCTATAAATGTATATAGTGTGTATTGTGTTTTAAAAGACATCATAAATGTGTATAGTGTATTTTAAATATATACTCGAATGATACATTAGCAAAATAGTGCTTTAGTGACATCGTCAAAAACCCTCATTAGAAAAATGTTTACAACAACTTGAGCTGTCACTTTAAGTTGCCATAAACTTGTATGTGATTGACCTCTTCTATAAAGCGCTTTAACATTTTTGGCATCAGTTGGTACTTGAAAAACTCGCAACACATGAGCTTATTTATTAATCAAAACCAAGTGTATGTTGCATTTAACATCTCAGTAAGGGTCAACTATATCTACAGTGTTATGTCGCTAATCTTTCAATGGTTTGCAGGAACACACAAAAATTCCTAGCTGAAATGTTCAAGTATGGTGTTCCATCTTATGTTATGATGATAAGATACATTGGATAATATATTGCTTTACCTCAGTTACTTCTTGTATGCACTCATTAATCTGATTTGTCCTTAAGTAACATGACATCAAATTCAAAGAGCGAGCCAAGAGAAGAGTTCCCGCTTTAGATGCCGGTATGCCTTTTAGATTATTTTTTGCCTGTTTGACAGACATAGATAAATGAACAGTTAGCATGGAAAATTGATAAATGAAGTTAAATATGTATACCAAGAACAAAATGAAAAAAGTTAAGATCACAAGGTTGCACTTGCCTTAAATACTTCTCTAATGCCTCACAATATATTCCTTAACTGTGAAGGTCGTTCCCCTGCCAAAATTGAGATGAAGTCTCTTGTTCAGTATGGTATGTAGTATTATGTAGTATGTGCATATGACCTTCAAGAATATCAATAGTTAGCTACCCGTTGCTTTAGAATTTGAGATGCGATTAGCTGATAATTGATATGTGCATTTGCTTGGGAGCGAATAGAAGCAAGCTCATCGGGTGTTGTATATGTGAATTTACTTACTACTATAGTGAAAAACTCAAAATCATCAAGTGAAGTGACAATTACCTGTATCGTGCTTGAATAGAGAGCGTCCTTTTAGACGTGCGTAATTGTGCATTACCAACACAACTTTGTGCAGACAACAGCTTTGAGCTCTGGTCAAGTGACTTCAGATAGGAACCTGCCACAACATTATTGCACAAGTTACAAAAAATTAATCTGGATAGATCATCACAATAATAATTCCTAAAACTGAATTTATGTTGTTATAACTTGATGAAATCATATCTAGCTAAGGAGTGTTTAGGATTTTGCAAAACAAATTACGCGTCTGCATTTTCTCTTCGGGAAGACGCAAATAATCAGTTTTTCTCCCAAAACGCAATCCCAAACACCCTCTAACTCTCTAAGAATGTAGGTTGTTTATGCTGTTACATAACCATATAGTCAAAATCAGTTTAGTGTTTGTCTTAGCTTATTTTCACGCTTATAAGCTTATTATGATTAGCTTATTTTCCATAAGTTGTTTCTCGCCTTTTTTCTAACGGATCAGCTTATTATTAATTAAAGCTGAAAAATAAGCTTATACGAACATCTCATAAAGGGGTGTTTGTTTCAGCTTACTTTCGGGCGTATAAACTTATGTGCTTCCGGCTTGGTTATATAGAAGGAAACGATGCTCATAAATCTCGAAAACTGAGATCCCTTGAGTCTGTGGTGAGACACAAAGGTCTTAATTAAGTGTCATTCTAAATAACATAGTTATTTATACAAAAAGGATAATTCCTTGGAACTGATTTATATTGAGAATTTCAAAATTTGTGAATTCAAGTAGCAGTGATCAGTTTATAGTGTTTGAGTATCCAATTGTGGGTTATAATTTATCTGATTAAATTACATATGCTGTAATTTTAACTATTAATAATTTGTATTATAGTATCTTGAAGCATGAGAAGCACATCCAACATATTGGTATCAATAGATGATTCTAAATTAGGAGGTAGGTACCTTTGACATCCATTCGGTGACTACTTTTACTTCTCGATGTTGAGACAAAGAGACAACATAAATCTCCATGCCATTGCGGGTACTTAAAACATCAGCTTCCTCGATGTGGTTCAAAGCACATAACTCTGGGCCACTCTGCCTCAGGAATTTAAATTGCAAGATTTTTCACGCATTTCAATAGGACGTGTATGGATATTGAGTCCATTCACGATAATGTTATTCTTTTCCTTGGTATACCCTGGTTGCAAGAAAAACTCATTATCATATAATATAACTAAAATGGTAATAACCTATACACTATATGATGTCAATTGACATGAAGAGTACCACAAAGTTCCACCCTTGCTGTAGAATATAAATCGGGTTACCTATTTATAGTATATTACTAATATTCATATTATTAAACTTGCACATAACGCCTCAAGACAAGATAGCTCACAGGGTCGCCATAATTTACTGGATTTACGGCTACCAACCATGATACTGCATTGCAATCAATTCATCAATTCAGAAAAATGCCAAGCCTCATAGCTTTGAAAAATTATCAAACACACAAAAGTGTTGCTCGTATTGTCTTGTTACTTTCGTATTGTTTTTAGTTCAAGATACAAAATGTTCTATTTTATATAATAAAGAAACTATGCTCAAGATTATGCCAATATTGGTTAAAACACAATGTAGTAAGTTAAAATAGATGACTAACTAAGGGAGGTTATTGATTTCCAATGTATAATCATGCTCAATGCATTTGAGTCTCTTCGGGTCTGACTTCAAAAGTAACAAAGTCAACAGGTCTTAAATTTGAGTCTCTAAGTGGCTTTATAATCGTAACATTTGCGCACCCAGTTAGAGACAAAACATAGCACACATCAGCCCATTTTTAAGTGTAAAAACATAGCACACAAATCAACCCATTTGAGTCATTTTCAATTTACTGGGGAGAGTGTGTTGCATACTTTCAAGACAAAAGTTTAATTTCATACCCAAGTACTACAAGATAACTTTAATTAAAAAAACTATATCTTACTTCACTTGTAACAGTCTGAAACTTCGTCAACCACCGCATGTGGTACTTTTAAAAGCGTTTGTGTACCTTGTATGTTTCTATTTTCGCTCACTTCATTTAACAAATGCCCAGACTTCACAATTTGATGCTTGTTCTCCTTTGGCCAACTTTGAGAAGGACACAATTGCTTTTCCATGCCTTTATTGGAATTTCTTGTGACAAATAATGAGATTACATTACCAGTACATAAGTACACTATGGAATGAAGCAACTGATAAACAAAAGAACCGCGAGTCAAGTTAATATAGAAAATAAACACAATGTTATCTCCAATGGCAGTTGTATGCATTTGATAATTTCACAAGATATTAGTAGAACATAACGAAAAATAAACAAAGGTAGCAAGTTAATATCATATACAAAGTTGTGATTTACGAAACATCCTAACCACATGGGCTCGTGAAATTTACCATGTACATTTCATGTCTTCAAGTCATATTCAGAATCGTATAGGTTTAATAATAAAAGCTAAGCCCATTTCGTATGCTTTAACACTATCAAATCTAATACAATGACAGAAAAATATGAACAATGTAAATGTAAGAAAATGGAAAACAAATGTATATTATTGTATTGAGCATATGTGGAAATACTGATTCAGTTACTTATGAACGCCAAATGGGTCAAATATTCCCGATCAAGTTTTTTTTAGTTACAATAACATCATGAAACTTTATTTAAAGCTTGAAAATTAATAGAATATTAAAAGTTTTGTTAATAAAATCTATAACGCTAAATAATTTTTTTAAATTCCAAATAGTGGACAAAATGTGTTCTGCATTGTACAAAACTTTACCTGCTTTGACCTCGACCTGTTTGACATGTTACTCAAAATCCACATGACCCACCCGTTGTTTAGCCATATCATTAAGCATATAAATGATTTCAAATTTACCTTGGCCCTCAAAGACTCTCTTTATGTATTGTTCTTTTTGATTCTAAAAAATTTGAAATCGTCATTGTTCTTTACAACCACCTACATTATCGAAAAATATCAAAAAAAAAACTCCCCTCCCACCCAACCACCACAACTCCACATACATAATTAATGCTGATTTTACAGCAAACCACGGCAATGAAAATATCTAAACTTGATTCGTAAATGTAAATGGGACACTTTTACCTTTCCATTCAATGCTCTCGTTTCGGAAAGAAGTTCCTTTGTGAATTAGGATTGCTCCCTGCTACCAGGAGGAATTTGTTCCCGTTATTATTACATACCCATTAATCCCTTTATACAAATGCATATAAAGGCACAACAACAATGTTTTCGTGATATAATATGAGTTGCAGAATGAAGGCGCAAAACACCCCCAAATATTTAACAAAAAAAATTAAACCCAAGCCAAAATTCTAAAGTCACAACAACAATGGTTTTCGGATATGAAATGAGAAAAAAAAGTAAGTTTATCCTAACTGCAACATAGGGATCATCTGTTTCATGAAATTTAAACAGCTTTCTTTAAGCTCACGCACATTGTTTACGACAAAGTTTGATCTACAATAAAGAACGCATGTAATTTTTGTCTCCGTGCATCTATTTTGTAAATTCTCATGGTATTTTATTATGCCTTTGTTTTTTAAAATCCTTAAATAAAAAAAGACTCCCAAATCGATAAAAAGATAACGCGGTTATGATAACTTACTCCAAAACGCCTATCTACTCACAACTTCCTACACAATCTTCAAAACAAATAAGTATTATAGCTGAAAAATTGGCAGTCGGCAACAGAGACGGATTCGCCTCGTAGTTGAATTATTACCACCCATGAGCAGAGATAAATCATTCCGAGTACGGGTCAGGTTTGGGATAAAGCTACCATTTGGAATGTACTTCCTTACTTTCAATATTTTGTCAAGCAATTTCTTAATGTACACATTAATATAAGCTAAATTGTGCTATCCAAACTACCAGGAGTTTTGTGTCCAGTTTTTCGGATTTAAAGTTTTAAATTTATCTTGGCTCCAGAACTCACCGTGTAAATTTTACCCATTTCAGATTCAAGAGATGTCCATTAACTGTACTTTTTATCTGCAAAAAGTTGTGGATCGGCTACCAATTTCCATGGGAACAACGGCCGCGGGTACCACAACCGTCTAGGTAAGCTGAGCCATCCATGTACTAATCCATATTCCATATGATTGCCATTTCATATTATATTAGCTTTTTGTAAACAGCTGTCATTGCACGTACCAATCAAAGGCCGAGTGCATCCAATCAAAGACCAAGTAGCTGAATACCGACTCCCGCGGGAACAACGTTGTTAGGCACTGTAGCCGTCAAGGTAATCTCAGCCATCCATGTCTACTGGAATCATGCATTACTTTGTTATACCCTTTTTTAATTCCTTAATATTTCTGGATTTTGCAGCAATACCTTTGGAGTTTTGCTACGGCAAGTAAGATGGGCAGCAGAAGGTAAGGTACCAGATAATAACTGAACATCTGCCCAAAATGTTTTTACAGTGCGAGGTCAAGAATCGTCCCTGAATTTGCTCTAACAAAACAATAAGTTTTGTAGCACAGGTTAAGATGAAGAATCATAGGATACTGATTAGAAATTTCAGTTTTCCGAGGTATATTACAGTTTGTGGTTAATTACGTGTTATAGTGAATACATCTACCTTGCAGTATATTGGTTTCTAAGTAGATTTTGGGTATATATATATAGAGGAAGGTTAAAATAAAAAGACAAATATTCGTGAGAAGGATAAAAAGAAAACTTTTTTTAAAAAAGTTTTCGAAAAATTTTAAAAAAATTCCATTAAATCAGGTATGTTGGTGCATAAAACTTTTGTAAAAGAAGTTTTTCTAATTTTGAGTTTTTATACGTTTTTTTAATGCGCAAAAAAAGAAATTTTGATGCATAAAAATTTTTTGATGCACAAAAAAATTTGTGATGCACAAATTTTTCGACTTGTTATAGTTTGATGCGTAATAAAATTTTGATGCAAAAAGTCATAAGAAGTTGGGTACAAAAACGAATTTTTAATGCACAAAAAACCGATTTAATGCACAAACGTTTTTTTTAATAATTTTTTTTCGATAAAACTATCCACTTTTAGAAAAACTTCCTTTACAACTTTTTCATGCACCAACATACACGATCTTGTGGAATTGTTTCAGAATTTTTTGAGAATTTTTTTAAAAAAATAAATTTTTTTATCCTTCTCACGAATATTTGTCTTTTTATTTGATCTTTATCCTATATATATATATATAATAATAATAATAATAATAATAATAATAATAATAATAATAATAATAATAATAATTTCAGCCACAAAATAAATATGAATTTAAAAATTAGAATTATTATTTATTTATTTATATTATATTAATTATATATATATTATTATTATAAAAATGGTTCGGTTCGGTCCGGTTTTTACGGTTCGGTTTTTGGACGAAAACCGAAACCGAACCAAAAATTTTCGGTTTTTGAAATAGTAAAAAACGAACCATCGGTTTCTAGTTTCGGTCGGTTTTTTCGGTTCGGTTTTTTCGGTTTGGTTTCGGTTTTTTTGCTCACCCCTACTTTGATCTATGTAAAACCAAAATATGATGACCTCTTTTTTTTTACCAAGCAACATATTTTTACCCAAACCACATTGTTCACGCCTTAACGCCAGCAATGGGAACAATGGAACTTAGACTACTCTCCTGGTAGAAAATGGATTTATTGTTAGTAGCATAATTAAAGCCACAAATAAAGAGTCCTGAGTAACCCGAGAGTTGAGGTAGCTTTTTTTAGAATAGCTATGTTCCAACTTTCAAAGGAATAAGCGCACATGATTGTTATTTATGATGAAGCTTTTTTACATGTACACCTTAAAAAAGAATGATATCGGAGAAATGATCTCATAAAAGTGTAGCACGTACAAAGCATGTACTGGAAAACAAGTTATATTACTCAACGAACGAACCTTACAGCACATACCAAGAAAGCAATTAGAAGCAGAATTTGTGCCATCTTGAGCTACTCACACGTTCCTTTTCCTACCTGAAAACACATCATATCAGACATCCACATTAATGCTATTATATACCACCGAATAAAAGAGAGTGGCGCATATTTTTATAGGTGTAGAAATGCGACAATTAATTGAACATAAGAGTTCAATATAATGCAAGACATGATTTCATTAACTTCTGAACTTGCAAAGATTTGAAAGAACTAAACTTGTCTAAAAAGAATACAAACTATCCAAACTAAGTTTAACTTTAACCTGAACATAAGATAACTAAATTACGTTCCCACTAACGAAAACTTAAAGTACGTTCCCAAGCCTGTTATCTTCACCTTACAACATCTTCTTTAGTAAAGACTTATTTAAATTAGAACAGCATATTTTAGACTTAACAAGAGCGTGCTTATTAGCAACTTAACCATTCCATCATTTCTTAACAGCAGAGTTATCAAAACTATGTAAAAAGACTATCATTGGTCGACGTAAATATGATGATCAGTATGTAGACATGATGATAAGTATACACGTTTCTTCCTTATTTACTCTGTAAATGATTAAATCCAAGTGGCAAACACTTGGGTCAATTTTATGTCTAATTCCCTTCATTAATGTTATAGATTACCAATGTTTTAAAACCCGGTTTTTTTATTGACCCGGTTTCGTAGCCGGTTCATCGGGTCACCGGTTCAACCGGTTAAACCGTCGGGTCAAACCGGTTTTATGTATATGTATACTTCTTTCCTATCTCATATATGTAATGTTGTATGATCCTATAATTTATCTCACATTATTTTTACGTTCAATTGAACCGATAAAAAAGATTGAGTCTTTACCGATAAAGTTTTTTTCCTAAGTTTTATATCTATAAAATTATAACAGAGATTTGCAAAACAATCAACTTATAATGTTAAATTATAATAGACTATATTAGTTCGTTAATATTTCTAAGTTAGTTTTAACTCTAATTTACTATTTTACAAAATTTTAACTTATATTATTCATCACGACTTCAACTTATAAATTAAACTTTGTCATATATAGGTAGAGCATTTGGCAGGCGCTGTGTTTAAATTATGTCATATACGTAGTAGCAAACTCAGAACTATAGCCAACATTTATCAGTAACAAAACAAATGAAACTACAGGGGCACGTTTGGTAGAGAGAATTTTAGAGAATAGAAATGAAGCAGAGAATAGAAATCAGTAGAGAATTTTGTTTAATTATAGTGTTTGGTAACAAGAGAGACTTTAAACGTGAGAAATGTGCAAGTTTGCCCTTTTTTTATTTTTTCAACAATGTTTTGACTAGGGGTGTCAAAAACAGCCGCCCCGAACCGAACTCGATTAAGCTTATCCGGGTCGAGTACTCGAATCCAATAATACTATTCGAGTCACTCAAATATTAAATAAGATCTGTTATCGGGTTGACGAATCGAAGAAAACCAAGAATCAGGTGACGAATTGAACTTGTATTAACAAATGCTCAATCAAAGTCTACGAAACTTGTAATGTGTAACAATTTTGCAATATACAAGTTAAATAACTAATGCAACCCAAATCAAAACGTTCTTCATCCAAATGACATGATCAAAATAGTATATAAATAAATATAAAAACACCACCTAAGTGGCGATCATCAAAGTATATAATCAAAATATTTGGCAGATGTAAAGAATAAAACAGATCCAGTTTCTCTCAACCACAAAAATGGATCCGTTGTCATGATCGGGTTACAAAGATCGAGTTGAATCTCATAACCAAATAATAGATCTGGTGGCCACCAATAGACAATGACGTCCACCACATATCGATATAGATCGTCGGGCGTTGACAATGACAAGGGAATGGCAACCAGTTGCAATGAGGAAGGGAAAAACGGTTTGGAGGATGAGCAATTGTTGGGGATAGGTTTCTTTGATTTGTGAAAATGTGTGTATCATGTGCATGGCACGTGGACTACTCCTTTTATAATCCCTTTTTTTAAGTTGGACCCATCACTAAATTAAATAAGACTGATGATTTCTCTAAATTCTCCACCATACAGAGTGGAAATCATTTTGCAAAGGAACAAATTCTTGAGAATTCGAATTTCTCCGCTTTTTGATTTCTCTAGGTACCAAACATGAGAAATAAAGCCATTTCCATTTCTTTTCTTTCATTTCTCTCTACCAAACATGCCCTAGGAGACAGTCTCAGTTAGACATGCTTTTATTTGTTGTTCTATGTCTATTGTATTTGTAGTATGCTTCAAACTATTCACAGAATATAACAAACAACTAGTCAATTAATCTTAAAGTTTATGAAAAATAAAAGTTTTGTTAGATTTTTTAAAGAAAAAAGCTTGACCCGACCGGGTTCATCAAACCGGGTCAACCCGGGTCAATGGAAAACCGGCGGTTTAATCCGGTTCGCAAACAAGCGAAAACCCGGTCACATCCGGACCGCTCTCCGTACCGGTTCCTGGTTCAACCGGTTGACCCGGCCGGGTCAACCCGAGTTTTAAAACATTATAGATTACAAATTTATAATGCCAAAAGTAATGCAAACTAACATGGTTACTATTCTATCCATTAGCTAGCACATTGCACAATTCCAAAGAAATCCCAGTTTCGTGGCTAAGAGTGCTTTTAAGAAGAGAGATGACACAATCAGAAGTAAAGTCTATTCTAATCCTAAGGTGGATTCGAAGACAAATGAGAACTCAAAGGGGGATAAATCGTATGTGGGCGTTGTGAATAATGAAAAAAATTCAATTTGCAATGATTCGCCATCAGATGTTGCTTTTGTGATTGGTGATGAGTGTTTGAGTGCTAAAGCTTTTTCTTTGGCTTTATTTGGAAGGGTGAAAGAATTCGCGTCAATGGCCAATCTTAAAGTGGCTATTGGCAACGAGGGGTTCGCGGAGATTAGCATTAAGTATATGGGGGAATTGTGGGTTATGATGGAGTTTCAATCCGTGGAGACTCTCAACAAATACATTTTGAACTTAGTATTGCATCATGGTTTTTCCCAAATTATTAACGCTTCTTAATGAAGTTTTGAGACTGATGAAGAATCGCATGGTTTGGAATTGGGAGGGGTCTGTTAAAGTTAGGTCGAGGGAACACTGTAGACGAATGCGCCCAAATGGGGAAAGCTTTTAGATGTTGATGATCATAAAGATAATTGTTACCATTCCAAACGCATTTGTATTCAAATGAAAGCAGGTAGATTCATCAAGGAAGAGTTCAAAATCATTCATAGGGGTAAATCATATTGGATTCGGGCTAACGAAACTGTCGGTTGGGTTCCTGACTTCACAGACTAATCAGATGATGATGAAGTGGATGATACTTACTCTTCTGTTGATGGGTCTGATAATCAGATACTGGGCGACGCTAAAAAGATATTAATTCGAGAATGCCGTGGGAAATGAAACTGAGTTGGAGTTGTGCAGGAGACTGTTTTGGATGACGCAGTGTTGGGGAACAATCAAGACGAGGATGCAAATCTTGTTCATCCTATAGACAAGTCAGAAGATCCGTTTGGTTTATACACACTCTTGAATAAGCCCAAGATTTTTTATCGGAGTGATAGTAATTCGGGAAATAGCCTCAAATTTCCTCCAGGTTTTACCCCTCCAGTGGATAAGGAGGTGGCAAATTTCGAGGTTATGGGGAACAAACCTAAGTGTTGTGCATTCGAGACTAAGAGTTACAAGGAGAATGTTTATGATGACGTCAGTTGCAATAAGGCCAATCTGAATAATAAAGATGAAGAGAAAGTTTCATCATTTTCGAGGCATTTTAAAAGATCAGGTTGTCCGAGAACTGATGGTTCGATTCTGGGTGTCTTGGAGGAAGTTGTTAAAGTAGGGCAGGTTATGGGGTACAACATGGATGGATGTATATCCAATATGGCTAAATCATTAGTTCCTAAAAGGAGTGGACGAAGTTATCGATGACTACATTCTCTAAATATCCAAGGTCCTTGCCCATAATACCAAAAAAGATTTTGGGGTTGCGGACATATTGAATCACAACAAGGTTAATTATTGTTGGCGTTACAAGAGACCAAGATGGAATCTATGGATAATTCGTGTGTGATAAAATGTTGGGGTAATATGGTTTATGATCATGGTTTTAGTGATGTCGTAGGTAACTCAGGGGGTATTTTATGCATTTGGGACCCTAACTGTTTTAGTAAGCATAGTGTTACTATTTCGGACTTCTTTGTGATTATTCGGGGTACATTGTGTTTGACGGGTCCAGAAGTTTCCTCATGATAGCAGTGTATGGCTCCCAATAGTAGAGATAAAATAATTTCATGGGGGATTTTTTGCATCAGAAAATCAGTATAATGGAAAGGGAGAACCATCATATGGGACGACGTAACGAGGTTTCATTCTGATCAGATACCTTGTTCTAATTTCAATGCGCATGGGGCCAACTTGTTCAATTCTTTTATATCGAATTCTGGCTTGGTAGAGGTTACTTTAGGCGGGAGCCGGTTTACTTTGAGTTATAAAAATGGTTCGAAAATGAGTAAACTTGATAGATTTTGGTTTCGGAGAATCTTTTACTTTCATACCCACATCTCAATGCTATCACCTTGGAGAGATTTTTGTCAGATCATCGCCCCATTCTTCTTAGGGAGAACAAGTTTGATTATGGTTCTATACCGTTCTGATTCTTTCACCATTGGATTGATATGGAAGGTTTTTGTAAACTTGTGGAAGATTCATGGAAACAGCCAAGTATTGACTCCGAATGCTATGAAGAATTTAGGATGGGTAAGTCTCAAACTCCTAATAACATTATTCCGTGACAAAAAAATAATATGTCGTGTAGGAAAAATGTGAAAGTTCAATTCAAAAAAGACCTTGAAGTTGTTAACCATATTATTGATAGTGGTCAAGGGGTAGAAGAGGATATTCGGATTAGATCGGAGATTATTATCAAGATTCGTAAATGTGATGAAATTGACTCTTAAAATGGCTCAAAAGACGAAAATTAAATGGGCAGTTGAAGGGATTATAATTCCAATTCTATCACGGCATGCATATTAAAAAACTCAACAATCCTAAGTATTCGGGGTAACTTGTGGATGGTGTGTGGGTTGGATGAACCGAAAGACGTGAAGAAATAATTTTTCGACACTCAAGCAAACGTTTTTGTGCAAACCAGTAATCCGGCGAGCAAAAAATTTTGTATGGAGTTTTCTAATCATGGGGGGGGGGGGGGGGGGGGGGGGGGGGGGGGGGGGGGGGGGGGGGGCGGGGGTGGGGGCTTAATTCGGATCAGATGCATGACTTTGGAGCGAGGTGTTCTAAGGATGAGGTTAAAGAGCATTTATGGGAATGTGGTACGGACAAAGCTCCGGGGCCTAATGGTTTCACTTTCGGCTTCTTTCGTCATTTTTAGTATATTGTGAAAAAGGATGTTATCGATGCGGTTAGTTATTGTTTTTCATATGCTGATATTCCTAGAGGGTGTAACTCCTCATTTATTGCTTTGATTCCTAAGATCCCGGATGCAAACGTTGTCAAGGATTTTAGACCCATTTAGTCCACAATTGGAAGTTTATACAAATAGCAAGATATTGACGAATAGTCCTGGTTTAATGTTTTGGGTGGCTTAGTGAATGAGGACAGTCGGCATTTGTTGCTAATAGACAGATATTAGATGGACCGTTTATTATTAATGAATTGTTTCAATGGTGTAAATCGAAAAAGAAACAAACTTTAATCTTCAAGGTTGATTTCAAAAAAGCATATGATTCGGTCCGGTGGGATTTTCTTGATGAGGTTTTAAGTAAGTTCGGTTTTGGAGAGAAGTGGCGGAAATGGATTCAATGTTTGACCTTCATTCTTCGATAGGATGAATTATTATCAACGTAGTCCTACGGATGAATTTATTTTTATAAAGGGCTTAACAAGGAGATCCGTTAATCTCCTTTCCTTATTCATCTTGATTATGGAAAGTCTGCATCTTTCATTTTAACGAGTTGTCGAGAGGTTTATTTCATGTATTAATCTTCTGACAAGTAAACATCTCTCATTATGTTTTATGCGGATGACGCGGCTTTTTGTTTGCCAATGGAGTGATCGTAATATTTCTACTCTTACTTATGTGTTGGAATGTTTTTATTTGGCGTCCGGGCTTAAAATTAACATGTCCAAGAGTAAGATTATGGGAATACATGTTAATAATGATAATGTTAATCGTGCCGCGGAAAATCTTGGATATTTAGTCCTTAAAGCCCCTTTTATGTATCTTGGTTTCACGGTGGGTGGGGATATGCACCGTTATCGGAGTGGAAAATACATTGATCGCGTTAGGAGACGTCTTTTCCTAAATGGAAGATGAATATGTTATCGATTGAGGAAACTTACTTTAGTTAAATCGTTTCTTGTTCATGCCTATATTCCACATGTCCTTATTCAAAGTTCCTTCAGGTATTCTAAAAGTTCTTGAATCAATTCGTAGTCATTTCTTTAATGGGCACGACATTTCTAGCAAGAAGGTTTCATGGGTTAATTGGAACAAAGTGATAGCTTCTAAAGATAAAGGTGGTCTAGGAGTTTCGAGTCTTTATGCGTTAAATAGGGGTCTTTTGTTCAAATGGATTTGGAGATTCTTGACGCAAGGTTCTTCGCTTTGGGCTAAGGTTATTAAAGCTATACATGGGGTGGATGGAAATCTTGGTTCAAACAGTAAAGGGGGTATGAAATCTTGCTGGTCTAGTATTGTTACTGAAGTCAATGCGTTGGCAAATAAAGGCATTGACTTGATGCAGTTTTTGAGAATCAAAATAGGGAATGGAGATTTTATTCGTCTTTGGGAGGATCCTTGGCATGAGGGTGGCATTCTTAAACTCAGATACCCTCGGGTATACACCTTGGAAATGTGCAAATCTATTACTATTGGAGGTAAGCTGGCTCATCCTAATTTATCAGATTCGTTTCGTAGATATCCGAGAGGAGGTGCTGAGTTCTCGCAATTTGGCGAATTCAGTGCGTTGATGCATCAGGTTATTCGTGCTCCCATGGCGGATAGATGGATGTGGACGAGGAATAGTTCTGGCGAGTTCACTGTGGCTTCGGTTAGGCAGTTCATCGATGATAAGATTTGCATAGGTGGGGGGATCATAAAACTACTTGGATTCGATTTATTCCTAATAAAGTAAATATCCATGCATGGAAGGTTATGTTGAATGCGTTGCCTACCAAGTTTAACATATCCAGACGAGGCATCCAAATTGATTCCATTATCTGTGTAAATTGCGGTATAGGGGTGGAGACTACTAATCATTTGTTTTTTACTTGTGAAATGGCACATAAAGTTAGCCATCTTATTAACAGGTGGTGGGACGTTTCGGATTCTGAATTCGATTCTTATGCTAGCTGGAAAGTGTGGGTGACCAATATTCGTCTTCCTGGTAAGACTAAACTGATGTTCGAAGGTGTGTATAATGTGATGTGGTGGCTTCTTTGGTGGTACCGAAATCAGAAGATATTTGAAGCCAAGGCTCCCAATAAAACGGTATTTTTTGACGATGTTATTGCTAAATCTTTTTATTGGTGTATGTATAGAAGTAAAGCCTCATTTAGTTGGAATATTTGGCTTAAAAATCCAAACCTTATTATCTTGTAATTTCTAGCTCCTTGCTAGTTTTCTAATAATATCGCCGTTAAAAAAAAAAGCTAGCACATGACATATGGATATGCATGAAATGGTAAACGTACATATGAGAAATGTCAATGTTTGCAATGAAGACTTGTCTTTTTTTATTCGTTTTTTTCTTTTTTATTGTTGGCATTTATTATTAGTAAGACTAAACGAACAACCTCATAACCAACTGGGCTAGCTCAATTGGCCATCAAGATTCTTTAGAGGCTTGGAGAGGGATGTTTGGCTAGGGAGGTCTTGACTTCGAGTCCCACCTGGGACTTTTATCCCTTCATGCGGAATAAGAAGAAGTACAGTCGGGTTCAGGATACAGCATGCTGCCCAATTGGATGTCACTGTTAAACCTAAACCATTAACAACTAACAAGCCGTTAAAAAAAAAGGAACAACCTCATATTTAATGCAGGTCGACTACGTGTTTCTTTCTTCCTTATGTTTTCTTTTTAATTCTTATTTCTTAGGTCCAAAAAAAAGATATACAAAGTTAGCTCTCAACTTTGTCAAAAAAAAACAAAAACTAGATCTCGTGAAGCCCACTATTGCATTATCCAAGCTAAACAAATCCGTTAATTTTGTTATAACTGATTAACTGACCAATTTGCCATTTTATATTTAGTTTGTACTAGCAGGGTACTCGCACGATGCGGCGGTGGGTACCCTGTGATTAACCGGAGAAAAAAAAAATGATCCCGATCAGGCCCGGTTCACTCATTTTTATAGGTTTCAGCCGGTTCTCTCCGGTTGGTTTTTGGACGGCTTTTATTTGCTAGCCGAACCGGTGGCCGCTCACGTTCTCGGTTGAACCCGTTGGTCCGATCGGGTTTTTTAAACTATATGTATCAGCATATAAATTGTATGAAGCTTTGTGTGTTTTATTAGTTTGTACTAAGGGTGCTCACGGTCCGAAAACCGGACCGACCAAGACCGGAGCTGACCGAAACCGACTTTGGCCAAAACACCGGACCGAAATGGTCAGGTCCGGGTCGGTCTTCGGTCCTATCCGGTCCAACAAGGCATAAATGGCGGGTTTTTTGTGAGACCGAACCTGACCGACCGGACCGAGGACCGAAATTAAGAAAAAGGATGGACCGAGGACCGGACCGAAATAGGTTCGGTCTTATCCGGTTCAGGCCGGTTTCTCGGCCTGGTCCGGTCCGCGGTCCGTTTTGCTCACCCATAGTTTGTATAGTGTATATAATAACATGTACTTTTCATTTTAAGAGTGTTTTAAAAATAACATTAATTAGCGTGTTTAATGGATTAAAGGGTGTTTTAAGAATAATATTAAATGATTTGACTAGTGAATAAGTGTGTGTTTGTGCATTTGTTAATTATACATATTGCATGAATATTTGTAATTCTAAGTAATGGGTTGTTTTAATAAGAGTAGTAATTGCGTATTAAAAAGTTGTACAATATGTTTCTTTGTTTGTATGTTGTTTGCATTAAAGAGTGTATGTAATATATTTGTTTTTTTGTTATATGCATTAAAGTTTGTACACTATGTATAAAAACTTAGATTACTTAAGAAAGTTAACGATGAAGAGAGATATCAATTTGCTTTATAAGATAGTAAGATAAAGAAACATCCGAATGTTAATTTCTAAGAAGTTGCAACTCATCTAAAATCGGAGGAATAAAAGTGTATGTTTTGATAGTTGACTTGAGGTCAACCAACTGGCATTATTGCTACAAATATAAATATCATTGTTGATTGCCTATCTTTATCATGTGCTTGTATCTCAGCCAATTAAATAATTGTAAGTCCTCTCCTCTCTTTACGCTTTTCATTTGTTTATTATCTTATCCTGGCTAAGCATCTTAACCAATCAAAAAATTGTAAGTCCTCGGCTCTCTTTGCGCTTTTCTTTTGTTTATTATCTTATCTTATCCTGTTTGTTAGCTCATTTCTATACTAGGAAATCATGTTTTGTTGTAAATTTTACTTAATCCCATAAACTTAAAAATAGTTTACAGTCACATACAATTATTGTTTCGGAGAGGCTTTTCTTGAATTAATATATATTATTGAGCACTGTGCTGCAGGGTAGAGCCAGAAAGTTTTGTTCGAGGAGTATACTTTGATAATTTTTAGAAAATACGTTACAAATTAGTTCTTAAAGGAGGCAAAATATAAAAATAGCCAGATATTTTAAAAACTTAAACTATAATATTTCGCTAGGGTGGCACGTGCCCGCCATACCCTTCTCCTGTCTCTGTCTCCGCCGCTACTGATGTGATTAGTCTTGCTGCTAAGTTTTGGAGTAAGAATTATATATCAATGAAAGTTTTGGAGTCACATTGTTATAGATTTATTTGTGTTCTTTGGTTGAATAAAAAAGGAGCAATGAAAAATATAATTAACCTGACAATTAATTTTGC
>BQNB010014925.1:8741-36241 GCA_026074375.1 Tanacetum coccineum | reverse complement strand
ATCCTTATTTTAGTTTTTTTTTAATTAAAATCGTAACATGGCTGGTTCATTGTTTATAAGTAAGCTCGTGATCGGGAATATATAATTACTTTTCGATACTCTTTTATAAAACATCATTATCCTTAATCCAATCTCGACCTCACCTCAAATGTCGAGTTTAACTCATAAATTGATTAGTAAATTAAATGGATAGTCCTTGTAGTTATACCAATACCTCGTATTTACTTAGGAAGTCTTAAAATTACATTGGCACTTGTTTTGGTTCTCAAACACCCTCTGAGTCGACACACATATCTCTCAATTACATATAACATCTCATTCTTCAACCTGCATTCAGCCAAACTTTAGTTTATATAATAACACTTAGGGTTGTTGTAAACAAGTAATTTTTAAAATTTTCTATTAGATAATGCATAATGTTCAAATAAAATCATTTAAAATCATCTAAAATTACTAACATCTCCAAAATTTTCTCACACACAAATTCAGTTCACTTTTCTTATGTCCATTTTAGTGAAAAATGTGAAGCACTTTTTCACTATGTCTTAATATTATCGAATTTAATAGAAATTATGTTGTTATCAACTACCCTAAGAGTTGTCGTTAGCATTTCTCATATAAACAAATCAATGTTATTCATTTTTAATAAACACAATACAGTAGAAACTCGATAAATTAATACTCGATTATTTAATAAACTCTCTAAGATAATATTTTTTGCCGGTCCCGACTCGGGGATAGGTGCTAAATTAATAATTCGCTAAAATTATAAGATAATACATTTTTGATAATTTCTTTAGACCTCATATAAAATATAAATTAATAATTCCTTATATATAGCATATTACATGAATGATTTATGAAGGTTTCTTGAAAAATGACTCAATTGTCTTTTGTTTTTTGTTGAAATCAATTTCCCCTTGAATCTCGTCTCTAATTTTCCTTAGCATGGTAAGAACTTCTGGTGTTGTTTTCTCATAGCTCAACAAGAAATTGTTCAATGTGATTGCCGCTTTAATAGCTTCGTTTCGCGAAGGGGGTTCCATTGTAGAACTTTCATCATCTTCTTCATCGATATCATCTTTATTAATTCCAATAACGCTTTCAATAATTTCTTCATCAGTCAACAACTGTGCAACTACATTTTCTTCTGGGTGAGTCAGAACATCTTCGACATCCATTGCATTGCGATAACCCAACTCTTTGATCAAATTCTGGAGTTCTTGAGTGCTTTCACCACCTTCATCTGAGTTCTCAAAAGTCATGTTATCTGTTGATCGAAGTTTACAATGACGAAAGCAGTTCGCAATTGTATTTGCACTAACATCCATAGTCCATGCTGAAATTGCAAGATTCATTGCATCTAATACATTTATTTTTGCTGGATTTGGAACCCCTAATTCATAACCCTCCAAAAGACTTCTATAAAATCGACGACGATAATGCATCTTAAAAGCTCGTATGATCCCCGCGTCACAAGGTTGAATTTTTGAAGTTGTGTTTGGTGGCAAAAAAAATAATTCAACATTTCGTAATCCTTCAATAATTTTTGGATGAGCAGGGCAATTATCCACAATCAAGAGAATTTTTCTTCCAACCATTTGTATACTATAAATTAATAAAATATTAATTAATATATAAATTAATAATTATTAATTTATCGATTAATTAATAACTCTTTTAATTAATAAATTTTGGTGGTCCCAAGTGTATTATTTTATAGAGTTTCTACTGTAATTGTTTTTATAATATGTGTAATTATTATTTATGATATTCATATAATGTGAAGGGCGTGCATCTTGTTTTTATTATTTATTTTTTCAATTTATTAAACTCAGTTAAAAAAGGGCTTTAAAATCCTCGATTCACACATTAAGAAAATAATGTTAAACTACTAGTACTTTTATTTGCATCGGTAAATTAAAAGGTTTAAGAAAGGAGGTGTTTGACAAGAGAATATGTAAGGGGCGTTTGTTAGAAGGGTTTTGACATTTAGGAATACCGTCATAGTAGAATAATTTGTTTGTTATGTAGGTTTTGGTTTTAAGATTTAGGGTGCGTTTTGTTATATGAAATCATAATGGGTATGGGTTTGATATGATGATGAAATCAATATATTTATAAATGTCTCAAAATTAATGTTTGGTTAGTAAACTAGATATAGGTATAACTACCAACGGGCATTTGGTCCAATGGTATGGAAGTTTTACCCTCCTAGGCAAGGTCTCATGTTCGAGTCTTGTCTAGGGCGATAGGGGTTTTCTCCCGCGTGTATAAAGGGAAGGGTGTCATTGCCTTCTGGGCTGGACCCAACCTGGTTGTGTGGGCTCGCTACGCCTTCTGGGCTAGAGGCCATGTAGCCACAAATTGCCGTTCCAAAAAAAGATATAGGTATAACTATGAGATTTAATATTATTTTATTAAAAAATTTGTTTATACATATGAGATGCGGTGAAAAATTGAAGAGATAATAATATTGAATAAAATGTGTGGTTAATAAAAATAAGCAAATGAGAAATAGAAAATTTGAAATTATAAATTAGTTAAATAAACTAATATGTGTTGGTAGATATAGTTTGAATAAATTTATAGATATAATCATAATCATATATATATAATATCATATATCATAGACAGGATCCAATGAGAAGAATACTTAAAATGAGAATGGTGAGAAGTAATTCTGACCACACATTTAAAATAAAAAAGGGAAGAGATTTAAAGGGGAGATCATCCATCCACTTGTAATGTGCATCTGACAATGTGTTGGGTTGAGTCCGGTTACTTCTTAACACATTATCATTTTTAGTTATTATTCTCATATTTGAATCCTCCTAAATAAATATATATATATATATATTATAAATATATATTTATATATATTATAAAATATAAATAATAATGTGTGTGTAGTGTGTTGTGTTCTCTCTCTTCAACACACACAAGGGGGGGGGGTTATCAACAACAAAAAACGGGGAGGAGGAGGAAAAGTAAAGAGGACCACTTGACACAACCCACAACCAACTCTAAAGATCTGGACCCAACATATATATATATATATATATATATATATATATATATATATATGTGTGTGTGTGTGTGTGTGTGTCTTTCAAGAGAAGAGTTATTTCACATACTAAACTTTTATCACATATAAAAAAGACAAATTTCAGCCACTCGATTTTTTATAAAAAAAAATAGGAAAATTATTAATATTTAAATTAAAATTTAATTGCACCTATTTTTCTATAATTTAAATATCTAATGAACCGTTAATTGTTAGACAAAACTAATTATACCATCACGGCCAACATTTAATTAGTTTTCTATAGACGAACACTTTGATATACTTTCGTTAAAAAATTGTCGTTTTTTTACGTTTTCTTAGTTGTACCAAAATTCTAATTACATATCACATGTAATTTTAATATTTAAGTTCGAACACTAAACATCCATACTATAATTGACACTAGTATCTGTGTACAATTCAAAACTTTTCAAATTTTATTTGCAAATGCATTCTTTTAATAAAATGGTTCAATTTATTATAGTTTAAATAAACCGGTTAAATTTATTACTACTATATTTATGTCATTTCAATATTACTTTTGTAAATTAGAAATGAAATTAAAACACTACGATGTAATTTATAAAAGATTTTTGCAATCGGTTTTACCTATAATTAAAACACTACGATGTAAGTAGTATTATCTTGTGCGAATAGTCGATTACATTCAACTTTTTTTTAAATTATCAAAAAATCTAATAATGCCCTAAGAACATATTTTGGCTGAATAATATCAAATATTGGGTTGAAAGTTTTGTAGAATAAAATTATAATCAAAGCATGTTTTCATTTTTATTAACAATAAAAATTTGAATAAATTTGAAAGGATACAATGGTAAATTTGTAACTTTACTAATAAAAAAAGACGTGTCCATCCTTTCACCCCTTACTTTTTATTTGAAGAGAAGAACACAAAAATAATCCCAAGTTTCTTCCATTCCCTTTACCTTTCCTTCTTCACTTTTCTTTTCATCACTTTTGCTTCTAACAATAAACTCCAGAACACAGCGTTAAGAGCTCGACTTGCACTTATCAATACCTTAATTAGTATAAACCGATTAAATTTATTATTGCTGTTATTTATGTCATTTCTACTTATTATTTTTGAAACTCTTAAGAGCTGATATTTATGTCATTTAAGATCAAAGAAATGTCCTTTGTTTGACTCTTGTAACTTTTTTTTTAAACTCTTGTAACTATAAAGAGTAATACACACATACAATCCTCAATGCTAAAGGATCTTTATTAGCGTTTCATACTTTCATTAAATTGTGATGTGATTTGTGAGTAGAATTCTAACTTGACCTTCAATTATTGATTGCATTTTCATCATATTCTCTTCTTAAATCTTAATCAATCGGATAATCTGTAAGTCATCATGTACGTACATTTAGAAAGAATAGAGATCATGATCGTAAAATGATTTAACGAGTAATCTTACAATTTAATTATACTTATATATATATATATATGACGTAATTTATTGAGCTACTTAATTTAACGATTTAAACAACTATATGACATAGTTCAAGTCTATTTTAATTATTGAGCTAGTAACCAAGTGAATCATTAAAAAGTGCTCTGTCAATGAAGTTATCACCATATGCCCTACACTTGATGATTCTTTCATGCTCAATCCGTTTTAGTGAAATATTACGTTGGCCTAATCTTTCACATGGAAATCTAGCTTACATATCATTGATCATGGCTGCGCCTTCCAATTCCCATCGATGGAGATATGATGTCTTTGTAAGTTTTAGAGGTGAAGACATCCGTAAAGGTTTCATGGATCATATGTTCAACGATTTCAAGCAAAAAGGAATTTATGCTTTTAGAGATGACAACGAATTGCCTAAAGGAGAAGAAATATCTCCTCATCTCTGCAAAGCCATTGAAGAATCTAGGTTTTTGATTGTCATCTTCTCCAAAAATTACGCTTCTTCAACATGGTGTCTGAGGGAACTTGTCAAGATACTTGACTGCAAGCAGACTGAAAATCCCAAATATGAAGTTCGGATTATCTTTTATGACGTCAAGCCTGATGTGGTGAGGAAGCAAAAAGGGAGTTATGCAGAAGCGTTCCGTAACCACGAAGATTCAAATAGTGCAGAGGTCGGTTCTTGGAAAGAAGCTTTATCCATGGCAGCTGATCTATCTGGTTTTGATCTCCAGGACATGACAAATGGGTAATTTTCTTTATGTTGCTGTTTTCTCTCAAACATTACTAAAGCTTAACACTGTTTAGTTTTTTTTCCTCTCATGGTTAATAGGTATGAGTCCAAGTTCATTGATTGCATCTCCAAAGACATCCTCATAAAGTTATGTGACGGACCCTTGCATGTTGGTGAAAACCTTGTTGGCATAGATTTCCATTTTGACAAATTAAACTTGTCTCGCTTCGTCGGGTCAGATAAGGTCAACATGATTGGAATATGTGGTATAAGCGGAATAGGAAAGACGACCCTTACCAAGGCTATATATAACTTGATGTATATTCACTTTGAGGGAGGTTGCTTCTGTGAAGATGTCAGAAAACAACAAGAGCTAACTCAAGTCCAAATGCAGATTATTGATGACATCATGAAAACAAGAGAGCTGAAGATATCGAATGTTGGTCAAGGGATTATGGTGATAAAGAAGATGATGTCATCGAAGCCGATCCTGCTTGTTTTAGATGATGTGGATCATCGGGATCAGTTAAAGGCGTTATCGGGTTCAGCTAGTTGGTTTTTCCCAGGAAGTTTGATTATATTTACAGGTAAAGATAAACAGTTGTTAAGATCTCATAGAGTGGATGAAATCCATGACATGGACTTTCTAGACGAGGATGAATCTTTAGAGCTCTTCAGTTCCTATGCCTTTGAGGATAAATGTCCTTCTACAGGCTTCCAAGAACTTGCTGAGAAAGCTGTGAAATATGTGCAAGGTCACCCTCTGGCTCTCATAGTTTTGGGTTGTTTTTTGTACAGTAAAAGTGTGAGTGAGTGGGTTAGTGAATTGGAAAGTCTTAGAGAACATCCTAATGAAGAAATACATCGAGTTCTCCGTTTAAGTTATGATGGGCTAAACCTCCAGCAGCAAAATATCTTACTTGATATCGCATGTTTATTCATTGGAGAAAAGAGTGATTTTGTAGCAAGCATACTAGACAGCTGTAACTTTTTTGCAGATAGAAATATGAGAGTTCTAGTTGATAAGTCATTTATCAGATTCTTACCAATCGTTCTCCTAGAATATATGTCACTTCAAATGCTGAACTTGATTCAGTGCAAATGGCTGAAGAGAGCAATCATATCATGAAGAATCTATCATGACCGGGAAACAGAGGAGATTGTGGAATTCATCTTTAGTTTACAATGTATTGAGTGAAAAGAAGGTAAGTAGTGGCATATGATTCTTTTCCTTTATATTAACATAAAAGTATAAGCAATCGACTATGTTTCTGTTTCTAATTTAAGTTACATGTTTTTGTTTTTCGAGGTGGCATTAACTAAAGCAGTTGAAGTTCTAGTCCTTTCGTTAGAGAAATTTAGTCAGAAGGTTCACATTGATGCTAATGATTTTGCACAAATGAAAAAGTTGCGGATTCTGAAAATCTATCAAGAGGATAGTGTATCCGAGCAGAAACTTGAACTGAAGGGCCACAATGTGATATTCTCAGGAAATTTGTATTATTTGTCGAATGATCTAAGCATGTTTCATTGGCATGGATGCCCTTTCAAGTACATACCTTCAGATTTCTATCCGGAAAACATTGTGTCCATTGACCTGTCTTATAGCAACATAAAACCTTTGCGACATACACCTAAAGCTATATCCTCTGTGCATCACATGTTTTCCGCTTGTGTACGTATGATCGAGGAACTCATCATCTTCTTTTTTTATTTTCTATCAATGTCAGTGCTTTAGAAGGTTGAAAGTAATGAAGCTAAGGTAAGAGCCGTTATTAACCTAACAACCGTCCCCTGACTTCTCAAGATTTTACATCTGAAGAGCTAGATTTGAAGGTTGTATGAATGTTGGTTAGCGCATCAATCCTTCAGTTGGAATGCTCAAAGAGGTTGTTGTGTTAAACCTTAACGGGGTGCCTAAAGTTCAATCCAACTCGCCCTGAAGCATTGGGTTGCTCAGAAAAGCTTAACAGAGCTTATGTGACTCAGAACTGCCATTACAGTAATGCTTCCTTCGTTTTGTATCTCGCTCTCTTAACTAAACCAGATGACATATTGTCTGTGTCTGAAGTGGCAAGGGAGGATGTTGCTAGAGCTGGACACTTGTCAATCACTCGTCCTTTTGGTTTATCAAGTAAACAACAACATCCCCAAATATCAATTTCATTGTCAGATTTACATATGTTAAAGTATCTGAATTTCAGCTACTGCAATTTAGAACAAGTGCCTGACAGCATTGGAGGCTTATCATCCCTAAGGAAACTAAACTTAGGAGGGAACAGTTTTACTAGCTTGCCTGGAAGTTTGAGTCAACTTTCTCATCTTAGTGAGCTTACACTTGATGGTTGTAAGAAGCTGGAAGTGTTGCCCGAACTTCCACCTAATATATGGAAGTTTAATGCATCTGATTGTACCTCCTTACGAGAAGTGTCGGGATCATCTAAAGACGAATTGAGGTACAATGTTTTTAGAAATTGTCCAAAGCTATTTAAGAATGTCACCATTGATGGCGAGGGGTCTAAGACTCAGTGTCTTGACTCATCTATTACTTCGCAAGGCTTTATTCACCAGCTATCTGGTTTCCTTGGGTATTTGGGTTTCCAGACTAACAGATGTGAATTCTTCCGGAACGCCTTTGATTATTTAAATATAGTATATCATGGGAATAGCATTCCAGAGTGGTTTACAAATAGAAGTACCGAAAATCATGTAAAGGTTGGATTACCATCAGATTTTTGTTATGATAAGTTTAGAGGATATGGAACTTGTGTTGTTTACAAGTGCAAAAAGCCTCGCAAATTCAAAGGATACTCTGTAAAGAACTTTGATGGAGCTGCTCTGGATCGAGATTACTTTATAGTTTTAAATGAGAATTTTTTTCAGAATGAGGTGATGGGAATCCAAGATTCATATATGATATGGTTGCATTATAGGGGGAGTACATGGGCATGGAAGGAAGCAAAGAATTATGTTACATTTTGTTTCGAAGATGAAGATGAAGATTTTGAAGTGAAGGAGATGGGTGTGAGACTTGTTTATGACGAAGATATAGAACAAGAAACAGATATAAGTATGTTGCAAGGCCTCCCAACTCCAATACAACATGGTGGTTCCTTGAGCCTATATGATGGGCCTTATGGTACTAACTGGTCGTGGTAGGGTCGTGGTATAGTAGTCCATATGACTTTTGTTTGTAAATGATTTTTTCATGTAACACACACCAACTGTTTGAGGAAATATATATGGGTACAAATCACTGAATATTATATTGACAAACTGTTTGGTAGTTATTACTAATCAACTTGTTTTTTTTAAAAGGCCAACATCATATAAAAATAAACCCTCAAAAATTTACAGAAGCCACCCCAGATGCAAATGCAGGCACAAAAGGGGGACCAACCAAAACAAGACCCATAACCAATACAAATTATAAAACAACACCTGCAACAAAAACATCACGACAACAACCACCACTGAACCCTCAAGGAAACTTAGGAGCACTCGAACCCATACCAAAGCATAAGAACCTGAAACTGAAAGCTTCTAATGATGCAGACCTGAAATAACAACAACAAAAAACCTTGAAAACAAGCTGAAAATCTGCCATTAACTCACATATATCCTTACACCCATCTACCCAATTTAGTTTCGTTTCCGTAGCTGCTTAGAGCACCCAGTACGAGTGCGTTATAATGTGTGTTATGGGCCTATCGTGCGAGCCACCATATCGGTGCTCGTGTTATGGACGTCACCATCATCCCCACCGCGCGTGTTATAGGATGTTTCTTATTTTTTTTGTGTAACGTTTGAATATTTAACGGGCAAAAAAAAAAATATAGCCATTGGGTTTAGAAAAAACCCCTTTTGTCAAATTATTTTACCCACACTAAAAGAATTTCATCATTTAGTGATGGACTTCGCGACGGATTTTACCCTTGCTTCGGAGTTTGGGCGATGGTTTGCGGCATGTCGGTGCTCAAGCGTCGCCGATTAGGTGACTTCGTCGCAAAATTTAGCGTCGTCCCTAGCGACACATCATTCTTTGCCAATAGCGACGCGTAATGATGTCGCTAATAGATTGCGATTGTTTTTCACGAATCACATGGAGTCGCTAACCGTCGCACGATACGTCTTAGTTAGGGGTGTTCAAAAAATCCGAGAAACCGACGAACCGAGCCGAACCGCTCAATCCGAAACCACCGAAAAAATCCGAAACCGAAAAACCAAAAAAACTCACTTATCACGGTTCGGTTTCGGTTTTTATTTTTAGATATCCGCGGTTAACCGAACCGTCATAATATACATGAATTTTTTTAACTAAATACTCAAATAAATGTACAAGTATTAATCATATTATTGGACTACTTTAATTGTATGACGAATTTTTTGCTCCCAATGTAAGTATTTCTAAGCATCTATGTGTGAAATTTGATTAATGTGATTGTAATTAATAAATGCCGAATAAATATAATTTGTTAATATGTTATGTATGAATATTTGAATGCATTTATTGTAACGGAATCACTTTTATATGACTTTTACATATTCAATGTCATTTAATTTTACTAAAATGACATTTTAAGTTCTATGTCATGTTATTGTTTATATGGTTAAAGTCGATTAAATGTCTAAAATGGTTAACCGTGACCCGAACCGCGGATAACCGCTCACTTCGGGTACCCGCGAGGCGTGTTACCCGCTTAGTACGGTTCGGTTTCGGACAGTAAAATTCATTACCCGCCCCGCGATGGATAGTTAAAATCTTCCAACTAACCGAACCGAACCGCCCCGTGAACACCCCTAGTCTCAATTGCTATTTCAGTCACTGACTCTGTAGCCTTTTGTATTTGTCGCTTAATGTCGCAAAGGGTTTTGCACCTAATAGTCAATCTACTTTCTTTTCATGTTTAATTAGGTCATTGTACTGTTTTTTATTGATTCAAGCCATTGTAGTATTATTTATGTTTAAAATACTAATTACACTTTTAAAACCAACACATTTGAGTTATCTATACTCTTTATTAACTTCACTTCAACCTCCCTGTCATCAAATAATTCACGTCAATTTTTAATATTATTATTTTTGCAATATATATCTACTCATTTTATAAAAATAGTGATAAATGTTACATTTAGTTTGTATTTGTTTTTTTCATATTCTGAACAAACATTTAAGCAAGCATAAATTGGTTTATCTAATGTGATGTTTACATATGTTTGTGGACGAGTAAAACCAAAAGTAGTGATCTCAATATTCTCTTCATCAAGTCATCAATAAGTTCAGGTGTACAATTGTATCACGATACTCGTATCTAGCGTCGTGCACAAAAAAATGTATTAACTATTTGTCTATTTAAAATTATAAAATTTTAAGTTTTTTTAAAATACAAATTAAATAATACATTTTAAGGACTTTTAACGAATGTCACATTTATGCTTGTAAAAACTTATAAAAAAGGTTGTTGATTATAATCGATGCATGAAAAAGATACAAATTAAATGTAAATAATATAACTATGTTTATAATAACAAGTAAATAAAATAACAAATTTGCAAAAAGAAAATTTTAAAATCAATTTTTTTTCTATGATGTGAAGATTATATTAGCACAACTTATAAATGATACATCGATTCTTTTTTTTTTGAACGACGAATTTTATTAAAACAAAAAAACTAGCAAGAAGCTAGAAATGATACACCGATTCTTTGAGTAACATTGACATGCCTATGACTCATACGAGGCATTCAGACCCGCGTGAAGCACCAACTTTGGTTTTTGATAAAAAATAATCTCTTGCTTATATCAATTTTTTTCACTAATGAACAGTACATGTGAATAGTGATTAACCTTTAGACCAACAATGCTCTGTATTTCTTGTTATCCAAATGAGCAAGACCAAAAGGTCGATTTGCAGATTTGTACAATAGCCGCATGTCCACAAAGAATTATATATCGTTCCTCATATCTGTCATGAAAATTAGTAGAAACCATCAAAATCTTCACATACAATTTATAAGTTCTCTTCAACCATGCACTACTCAGTTCACGGATATAGTTATTTCTCTTCGAAAAGTGCTAACATTATGAGTTCATTTGAACCAAAGACACAAAATTAAATTGAATTTTATGGTATTAAACACTTTTATAGAACGGTTTAAATATAAAAATGATATAATTACATCTTTAATATATGTGAATTTTTCTACATGATTTGGGGACTTATTGATATTTGAAGGACTCTATATGCAGGCTTATATTTTTTAAGGATAGTGATCATTTTAAGTAGTGTTGATCAAGGCTGTCAAGATCGCGATCCCACCTGGGATCGTTTTTGTCTTTGCAAGATCGAGATCGTAAGATCGGATCGAGATCGTAAGATCCTACCAATTTATCATGTTCTGTAAGCAACGGATAAACGAGTCAAACTATTTTTATTTCTACTCATCATCAAAGATAAATTTATATAATATCCTCTTGAAAATGTCAAAGTTCAAATTTAAAATACCAAAGTAAAAGTAAAACACAAAAAAGTAAAGTTTTAATCGTCACATTCACGATTTAGCGGAATAAAATTACATAACATGCATAATAAACGTCTCAAAACAAAGTACATCACTAGTATCACTACAATTAAGCTATCTAAATTAAAACTTAAATGTTAATAGTTAAAACTATGAAAAGGTAAAAGAAAAAACAACAATTACATGAAAGAAACATGAGAAGAAGAACCCTAATTTGTTTAATGTAATTTCAATTCGGGGAAAGTAGTTAATTAGGTTTATTGATTAGAAAATCTGGAAATAAAACGTCAACACTTGTTACTGAGATCAGCGGACTCGTATTGTTCTTTTTTGGGCATAAAAAAGTAATGGGCTAGTAAGTATGTAAGTCAGTAGGTTAGTAACTTAGAAATTTAGTAAACTCGTATCGACACGCGATCTTACGATCTTACGTGCGAGTTTACGATCCTACTTACGATCCTACCTCTGATGCGATCCTAAACCGATCCTAAACGATTTTATCAGGTGGGCACGTAAGATCGTACGATCTTACATGTAAACTCGCGAGTTTAACGGCCTTGGTGTTGATAGTTTGTTAAAGTTAAAAAAACATAACATTTTAATAATTTAGAGAAAATATTTAACATAAAATAACAAAAATATGAAATTTAACTTAAGAGTTTGTATCAATTTTACTATTTTTTGTTAATTTACATAATAAATATTGAGATAATGAATAATAATAAAGGATCATCTTCACAATTGTTTCAGCAATAATAGCTTAAATAAAATTAAATGTTGAAGATGATAATTCGAATGAAAAAACGTTCATTCTTTTTCTTGCTTGTTTGACCTCAATCATCGTCTTATATAACTTAGCTTGATCAGCGTCTTCATCATTTTAGTTATCAAGATCAATATAGTTCCTCTTCTCCCCTCGAGTTTCTTCATCATTATAGTCATGAAGACTTAACAATAGATATTAGAACGAAATCTTTTAATAACTATCAGTATCTCCTAGATAAATGTTGGCATGTATTTTGAAAGCAACCCATATGTTAGTCACTTTCTAACTCCATCTTAACAATTATCATCATGAGAAAAGTTCGGTGTAGAACACCTTTTAGCTAAAGAACAAACTAGACGATGTGAGCCATTCATTACATTTTAATTCAACGATCTAGATTAAATGCCATTTTAATTTAATTTTTTACAAAAGGGCATTTTAGTAAGTTTACCAATATCAGTAACTCATGGATAGGGGTTAGTATCCCTCATTCACTTCTCACCCGTTACACACACATACTATTTTGCACACACTAACCACCCCCAAACCACCATATTCAAACCCTAACTGCTACTCATGCCAAATTGATCAAAATTAACGCTACACAATGAACATACGAGATGTGAAAATATCACCATATGACTATAAAAGACGATTGAGGCTTCAATCATCTTTCATTGCTTAGTTTCCATGTCAAATTAAGGCTTCATAGTTTGATATGGTGTGTATATATATTTTTTATGATACTGTATTTTTGTATATAATCAGTAGATGTTGCTTTTTTTTGGTTGCTTGTTTAGGTTTTTGGTTGTTGTGTTTGTTTTTGTGTTTGGATATATCTAGTAGATGTTGGTTCATTTTGGATATGATTAGTAGATGTTGCCTGCAATTAAGTTTTTTAAGTTTTTTTGTTACTCCTATTTTTTCTTATTTTGGTTATAGTGTAGAATTTGCTTATTTTGGATACCATATGAGATAGATGTTGTGAAGCCGCCGGAGTGTCTCTCGTATGTTTTTCATTTTTTTTATTTTCGTAAAATTTTAATCCTAGATGTTGTGAAGTCTAGTACAGGAATGAAGTCTTGTGTTGTGAAGTCTGGCGATAATATTTCTGGTGTTGTTGCGAAGTCTCGTGATAAGGTGTCTCGTGTTATTGCGAAGTCTGGTGGTGATGTTGTGACATATAAAGCGTCTAGTGGTGATGTTTGACAGATAATGCGTCTGGTGGTGATGTATTGTGTTACGATTGTTGATGCTCTAACTACGATAACAAGCTCCCAAAATGATCAGGTATGTATTTAACTTTTTATGATGTCTCTGTTCACACTGGAAAATATAAATAAATAATCTAAAATGTGAATGGCAACTTTTATTAGTAATTGCAAAATCTAAATGTTCGTGATTTATGTTTGTTTCTCATGATTTGTTTTTCTAGGGATGATCGTGGATCAAGGAATGCTTTACTTGATAACCTTGATAGCCTTGAGGAGGGAGGTCTCAAGGCTTCTTCCTCGTATACTCGTGATAATGAGCACGAAAATGAAAAAGCTTTGAATATCTTGCAAGACAGAGTTCTCTTTTTAAAGAGAGTAAATTTCTCACTTTTACATTTTTAATTCGTTATTACAGATTGTCAACTTGTTAGTACCATGAACTTATATACTAAATGGTAAAACGACATATATGAAAATCAAGTTTCGGTGCATTATTTGTTTCACTTAAAACTCTTCATACCTTTTTGATTTGTATCAATTCCATATGCCACATTCTAGTACTGCATAATCTTATGTGGAGATGTGGTGTCTTGTGCTTAGAAGGGGCGACACAAAAGATTGTCACTTGGGTCGATCACTATGTTGACATTATATGTTTTTCTACTGTTATTTGATCCTAGATTATGTTCTAACCCATGGAATTACAAAAGAGAAGAGAATATTCTTGGATCCCGTAGTTGTCATAGTAAACTAGGTCAAATATGTGTAGTGTGTTGGACTAGTTTGGTTAGTGTATTCTATTGATGGTGTAAGAAAGTGATTTTATGAAAAAGGTTTCCTAATATGAATTTGTATGGGATTATGATGTTATCGATGAACAAGAGAAAGAGAGTATCAAGTTGTCAATTATGTAGTCTTTTACTTGTTTTTTTTATTTTAGTACAAAATCACATGTGATTTGTACAGAATCACATGTGATTTTTACAAAATCACCTGTGATTTATAATAAGTTTTATTTAACAGTTAATTTTATCTTGTTTTAGTTAACTGCAGAGTAATTACAAAAAGTTGATCCAAAGATGTCAACAATATGAGAATGTGGTCTTGGTGTTGAGTCAGATATTCAGTTTAACATGTTGAAGCATTTGAGGTTCAAGTACACTACAAAGATGTTTAAAGAGTTGAATGTGCATGCGAGAGAATATGCTTAAATTGGCTAACCAGTTTGAAAATATGTTGATAAAGAATTGAGGCTTCGCTTAATTGTTTATCTATGGTAGATTCTTAATGTGTTTTGGAACAACTATCGAAAGTTAAACAAGTGTGTGGATGTTTCTAATTATTATTTTGTGAAGTATTGAAAGTTTTTCTTACTTATTCATACATGTAATATGCATGTTGGTGAGGTAAATCACATGTGATTTATTATACATATATCACATGTATTTACACATGAATAACATGTGATTTGCAGTACTTTTATACTTAAGTTTATAATATGTTTATTACACATCACATTGTTTGTATTCTATACATTTATATAAATTTTGAGTATTGTATTGTGTCTTAAATTCAAACATAATATAAATAAGTAAATAACTAAGAATACAACATTCAATAACAAGAGAATTCAATGTATTCAAGTAAAAAAGAATTTCATATATTCAATTAACAAGGTGTAAAATAATTTAAAGAATTCATAAGCTAAAAAGTATTCAAACATCAAAAGTATTCAAACATCAAGTAAAAAGAATTCATAAACTAAAAAGTGTTCAAACATCAATAATTGGTGTCGCCTTCTTCTTTCTCATTGCCTTTGGATTCTTTGGACAAGTTGTTTTGGTATGCTCGTTAGTCTTCTCGTTACAGTATCCACAAACCTTCATTGGTTTCGCTCTAAATCGTAGTACATTTTTCACAAACATAGGAAATAAGAATTTTTAATAGAATCACATGTAATTGGAACTGAATCACATGTGATTTACATCAGAATCACATGTGATTCGTGTGATTTACCTCAACAATCACATGTGTTTCATTTGAAGAATCACATGTGATTAAAACAGAATCCCATGTGATTTCCTTCAGAATCACATGTGATTCATGTAAAAGTTATTATAAACAAATAAAGACTTACCTTATAGTCAATCACTGTTTCTGAGGCTCCAAACTAGTATAGGAATTCCTTGTGTATAACGCTCCCAATATATTGATCCACTAGCTGTTTCATTATGCTCATATAAAGTTGCTCTCAGTGTTTTCATATAACCTGTATATCAAAAAACAAAATCACATGAGATTCATGATAATATAACAACCGAATCACATGTGATTTCTCCTATGATAATTTGTTTCAATCTATAGCAACCAAAAGAGAACACTATAATCACATGTGATTCACCAGAATCACATGTGATTCACCATAATCACGTGTGATTCACCCGAATCACGTGTGATTGACCAGAATCACATATGATTCATTCCTTCTTAAATGAAAACCAATTCTGGTTTGTTTCAATCTATTCTAATTTTTCTATAACAAACCATTACAACACACTAAAATCACATGTGATTTCTCCTATGCTAATTTGTTTCAATCTATAGCAACCAAACGAGAACACTATAATCAAATGTGATTCACCAGAATCACATGTGATTCATCCCTTCTTAAATGAAAACCAAATCTGGTTTGTTTAATCTATTCTAATTTTTCTATAACAAACCATCACAACACACTAAAATCACATGTGATTGTGATTTCTTTCATCACAGAACAAGACAACACTAGAATCATATGTGATTTGTCCTTGACACCATATGTGATTTCTTTCTTTAAGTAGAAATAGTATAATTTTATTCATTATATAAGAAAAATGAACAAATCACATATGATTTCCCTTTGTTCATAACAAAACACTATAAAGCAGAATCACATGTGATTTTTACCTCTAATTTCTAGTGCAACAGTATCTGGATCCGCAACTTCTGTAGATCATCATCTCCATATGATTCAAGCTCATTCTCTTGTTCAATAATCTCTTTGTTCATATCGATCTGTTTATACACTTTTATAACATCCATTAAATAATTTTCATCTATTATCCAGCGATCGATGGTGATTTACGGTGATCTATTTGTATTTTTCGATGATCTACAGTGGGTTTTTATGAAGTTCGGTGATTTACGGAGTTTGACGGTGATTTAGAGCGATGGATGATGATTTTTCGATGATTTAGAGTAATTGAATGAAGTCCGGCGGTGGTTGTTATGTTTTCCGGTGACATTTTAATTTTTCCAGCGGGTGGATTTGTGAAGTCGGTGTGTGTGTGTTTTGAAGAGAGAGAAACTGAAAATTTAATGAGGGGTAGGTGGTGTTTTTTTAATTTTTTATATATGGACAAAATCACTTATTTTGTTCTTTGTTTAGAAGATGTTCTATGTAGATCTCACCTCCTCCTCTTTCACCATCTTTCATTTTTTTCTGTTTTTTATCATTTAACCATCCGTCTTCCTCTTCATCAGACACAAGTAACAAATCAACAAGATATATATCCCTGTTTCTTTCTGATCCTTTCTAGCTTAATTTCATCCTAAGGTGGTTCCTGTCACCCTTTTAAGGTAGTTCCTAAAAAAACTTCGTACATAACCTCTACACGATTTTAATGGCTAAGGTGGTTCCCGGGCACCACCTACACACAAGGTAGGTCCGCCTCTGATTTGTATTAGGCTTTTTGACTTAAATTAATCTTCAATTTTGTTTTCTAATTAGGTGGGAACAGTTCTCCTCAGTTGTGCCTTCTTGTATGATATTTTCTGGGTGTTTGTATCTAAATGGATGTTCCATGAAAGTGTGATGATAGTGGTGAGTTCTCGGATCTTTTTAATTTAAAAAAATAGAATTGTTCTTGCTATCACCACAGCATGACTGTTCTTTTCTTTTATTAGCATGGTGATAAGAGTGGGGAAAGCATTCTCATGCTACTGAAAAAGTGAAAATCCTACGGATGTTCGATCCTTGGGGTGGCTACAGCATCATCGGATTTGGTGACATCATTTTACCAGGGTTATTAGTAGCCTTTTCTCTAAGGTTCGGACATTTACTTTTTAATGTTTAAATATTTACCTAATCTTTTGTCTAAGGTTAAGTATGATTACAAAAACTAGATTGAACTTTTAGGAGGTTTAAGGCATATAGATCCACTTTGGACATGAAACATAACCCAAATCGACAATTAGTAAAGAGGTAAAATAACCAACTCTAGATCAACCTTTAGGATATTGTCATATTTTAGCTTTTTGGTTCAAATAAATATCATTCTTGCAGAAACGCAAAAAGATTATACTTGAGTTTGCAATGAGCAATACAAGAACATGAAATGCTTTGGTTAAGTTTATTTAGGACAAGTTGCTTAGACGACTTAATAGTTTCATTCTCTGTGTCCTATTTACATGGCTCTTAAAAATCAAACCTCTATTTAAAGCAAAAAGGCTCGAAACCCTAAGCCCCCATTATCTTTATGAGCTAAAACTTTGTCCGAGTGAACCCAAGATACTTTATTTTTAGAACCATCTATACCATTAAAAAATTTAGATCGAATAGACTCTAGTTTTCGTAAAATACCTGAAGGAGTTTGAACGTAATTTATATAAAAATAAAGACATGTGAAATATGGGCATAGACCCAACAGACCGTTTCACTAATGTAAGTCTTTCCCACCGATAGATAACATATTCTTTTTCCACTGTGAAAAGACACTCTTAACCCATCAATATAATCGTCAAAGATTTCAACCGATCGATATTTCCACCAACGTAAAAACAAAATAAAAAAATTTGGTTCACAAGATACAAAAAAGGTGTTTTAATAAGAAAGACAACCTAGCTTGTTTTGCCGCACTAAGCTACTATTAACCGTATCCACGAGAGTCCCCATTATTTTGCTCTACTCATATTATTTTCAAACCGGAGACCTTATGGAAACAATCAAATACATGGACTAACGTGGCGATATTTTTTTCGCTCCATTCGCCAACGAACACCGCATAGAACATATGAGATAAATTCAACGTGCCTCCTAAATTGATCCCATGAAACATACCCGCGTCAACCACCCGTTGAAAAGAAAGATGAAGCGTTTCCATAATCAGAATAAATAAGAACGGTGACAACGGATCACCTTGCTTTAAGCCTTTCCCAAATTGGAACTCTTCCGTCGGGCTACCGTTTATAAGAATGGATCCTCTAGACGAATGAAGACAACATTGAACCCATTTACACCATTTTTCCCCAAAACCGAATTTACGAAGAACATCGTCGAGAAAATCCCACCGAACCGAGTCGTACGCTTTCTCAAAGTCCACTTTAAATATTAAAGACTGCTTTTTCCTCTTATTACACCAAGAAAGCATTTCATTAAGGATAAAAGGCCCGTCTAAAATTTGTCTACCGTCGATAAAAGCCGATTGCACTTCATTAACGATCCCTCCCAAGACACCCACAAGCCGATTCGTAAGAATTTTAGCGATTATTTTATAAATGCTTCCAATCAAACTAATAGGCCTAAAATCTTTAACAAGGTTTGCATCAGGGATTTTAGGAATAAGCGCAATAAAAGAGGAGTTGCATCCATTAGGAAGATCGTTGTAGTGGAAAAAAATACCTAACAGCATCTTGAACTTCCTTGTCTATGAGATACCAAAAATGACGAAAAAATCCAAAAGTAAAGCCGTCTGGACCCGGGGCTTTATCTGAACCACACTCCCAAACCGCCTTTTTTATTTCATCATTTGAAATTTCACTCTCCAACTCATCTCGTTGCACGAGATTAATCTGATTTGGGAAGTCCATCTGAATAGTAGCCATCGGATCACCCGGTTTGCAAAACCGTTTACTAAAGTGTTCTAAAAACTCTTGTTTAACGCTCTTCGGATCTTCAATCCACTTGCCGTCTACCATAACACCACGAATACTACGAATATTACGTTTTTTATTAATAATTCCATGGAAAAATCTGGAATTTTCATCCCCTTCAATTGCCCACTTAACTTTAGCTTTTTGAGCCACTTCCATCGATTCCAATTTATTACAATTAAGAAGCTTATTCATGCACTCCACACGCAAACTGGTAACTTCTTCATTTCCTAGCCCCGTGTCAATCATCAGATCAATGGCCTCCAAATCCTTCATGATTTGATTTTTGTTATTCTTTCTACCAATCATATATGTTTTGTTCCATATCCGAATCTGAAATTTGAGATATCTAAGCTTGCCCAACAACTTTGAAATCCCGTTATTCCCCACACAGGGACTCGCTTTCCAAGTATCCTCAACAAATTTCGAAAAACCTTCTAACTCAAGCCAATGATGATAGAACCGAAATGGGGTTGGTCCATAATCATGTTGGTTTTCTCGAAGAAAAATGGGGCGATGATCCGAAAGGTATCTCTCCAAAGTAATAGCATTTATATTCGGAAAGTTGCTAAGAACACTTTCCGTCACCAAAAATCTATCTAATTTACTCATTTTTTTTGCAGATTTATGACACCAAGTGAAATGGCTTCCGCCTAGGTTGACTTCAACCAGACCCGATCCCATAATAAACTCATTGAATCTCTTAGCCCCGAGAGGATTATAATTACAACCGAATCTATCAGATTTGAGACGAACCTCATTGAAGTCTCCCATGATAATCACGTCTCCTTTCCATTTGCTAATGACCTGATGTAGGTACTCCCACAAGCATTGTTTATCTCTATTATCCTGTGGGGCATAAATCGCAATAACCATCATATCATTTCTAGACAAACGCCAGTGACCACGAGTAATCACAAATGAATCTGAAACAGTAGAACTACTCTTGCAATAAACATTAGGGTCCCAAACACATAATATGCCCCCCGAGTTCCCAACCGCATCACTATGAACATGATCATACGTCGAATTTCCCCAACAATGTCTAACACAAAAATCCTCCATATTTTCCATCTTAGTTTCTTGAATCGCCAAAAAATTAACCTTATTCTTAACACATAGATCCTTAACCCAATCTTTCTTGGCCTTTTGGGCTAGGCCTTGAATATTAAGAGACAAAAAATTCATCTATTACCTTCCTCCACTCCTTGTGATGCAATTATCTCAGTCATATTGGAAATGACACCCTCCATTCTGTACCCCATGGTCTGTCCTACTCTTACTACCTCATCCAGAATACCAATGATTGATCCACCAGTTCTAGGCACTTCTGACTTTTTGAAATACCCTGAATTATTCGATTCTGCCCCATTACCATTCGAGTTACATTTACCCTGACACTCACTTAAAACTTCTGGGTACTCATCCTTATTGTTCATTCTCGCTGTATCATCACTACAAGCTGCACCAATTACATGATCATCAACTTTATCGTCTCTTTTTACACTGGGAGAGAAGCCAGGAGGATACTGCAGGCTGCTACCAGAATCATGACCATTACCATTATGGCCTTTGTTTTTATTAAGAATAGTGTACAAGTTAAAAGGATCCTCCGACTTATCTGCACTCATATCTTTGAAAACCTCCTCGACACGACTTTTCACAGCATCGTCTGTCTCAGGAACAGTTTCGGGGATCTCCTCCCCTTCACTGTTTTTACCTGTGATATCCTTTATGTGAATATCAGATGCACCATCATTGGATATGTTCTCTTCATGATCATCTTCGTAATCTAAATCATCATTGAATTCAGGGACCCATCCTGGTACCTCGAATGCCCGAATCCAAAAAGTCTTTCCTCTATGAATCACCTTAAACGCTTCGTTAATGCAAGAACCTAATTTGGTATTGATGCATAGTCGTTTTGAGTGAAAACAAGAGTCCTCTTGGTCGTCCACGTCTAGTAACTTTCCCCACTTGTTAGCAATACGAGAAAAAGTAGTCCCCGACCACAATTTGAGCGGGATACCTTCCACTTCCACCCATGCTATCCTTCCTTCGACCATAAAATCCAAAGAAGCCTCGGTGATCAGTGAGAACCAAGCCGCAACACTGATATTATCATTGAACTTGTTTTTAGATTCCTTGGTCTTGAATTCTAACATAACCCATAGTTCCCCCAGGTATTTGATCGAGAGATCCACGAATCCTTCTTCAGTTAGGGCTAACTTAAGATTAGCTAGGGATGCAAATTCCTTTACCCTTCCAAATAACGCATTAGATACATCCTTAGTAGCCATACAGTCGTCCCCAAGCACTAGCACCGGTTCTGATTTAGGCTCCTCAACCACAGGATTAATGTCCCCTTTCAAAACACCCATATACGATTTTCCATCCCCTTTTGGTACATTCGACTTCAAAATCACCTTAGGTGCTGATTGGGGTTTATTCAGCTTACCTTCTTTCTCGTTAAAATTCGCCTGAGTTCGTTGAAAATGAGCAATATTGGCATGGAGTTTGAGTCTATCTATCCAGACCGTGCAAAGGTTATTTATCAGCCTATCCTCATTGAAAACATTAATGAACCTAACAAATCCAAATCTTTTGCCATTCTTATCTCTTTTTGTCAGAATGAAAGTATCCACCACATGGCCGTATTGTTTGCACGCTTGAAAAAGGTCCTTAGCAGTGATCGAATCCTGGATGTTAGACACATAAACGGATGTGGATATCCTAGCCACGTCATCCTCCTTGGTTCGATACTTTCCTATATTGTTTACATTCCAACCGTTATCCTTAAACCCCCTCCGTTCTGCTGAAAAGCCGTCGATTTGCGATTTTTATTTCTGACCTCGAACCATTCAGAGTCCCCCATAAAATCTTTGGATTGAAGAAAGCTCTATGCAACACGAATCTTAACCAAAAACCTTTGAATCGCAGAGAACTCAAAAGACAATTAAACACAAACAAAAAACAATCGTACCTTGGATCTGAACGAAACCTAACGATAAAAAACGTCCTACCTTTGATGTCCCACTTTTGTTGTCCCGCCTCTGGTGTCCCACCACAAGGATGTACCACCTATGACGTCCCAACTATAGTGTCCCACCTATGGTATTCCATTCGGATCGTTAGAAAGGATAATGGTTCGAAATTAGGATAGTGGATTGAAGGGGGATATGGAATTGAAAGGTGATTGGTGATTGAGGTGATGAAAGGTGAAGGTTTGATGCTAGATCCGGATTGATTTGGAAGGTGGATGAAGGCGTTTGAACCCGCCGGTAGAGATCGAAGGCGTTTTTCAAAGAGATGAAATCAATGGACAAGATCACTTATTTTGTTCTTTGTTTAGAAGATGTTCTATATGGATCTCACCTCATCATACTATATATAAAACATTTTAGACCCGCTCTCTTCATTAAATGCAATACAATTTTTTAAGTAATATACAATTTAATGCATGATGTACAAAATCTTATGCAAAGATCAAAATTCTGCACATATTCATTTTTCTTCATTAAATGCACATTTTTTAAGTAATACAAATTTTAATGCATGATGTACAACATCTATACTACATATAAAAAAGATTAAAATCTCTCTCCCCATTGAATGTTTATGTAATACAAATTTAAAAGCTTATTGTACAAGTCAATTAAACATTACAATCACTTTTCTAAATTTGAAATATTGCATATTATATAGCTTATGGTACAAATACTTAATCCACTTCTAAACTTAATTTTAATTAATACATGTTATAAAACATATGTTACAAGTATACACTCCTTAAATTATTAAACACCATAATTAGTTTTATTTTTAAAATATCCCTAAAATAAAAAATACATGTTATTATACATATTTTAAAAAATAATAAAACGCGCAAAACTTCATACAATTTGTATGCTAACAAGTTGATGGTGCATATGGTTTTAAAAACCGGACCGGACGAACGGGTTTAACCGGACCTGACCAACGAGTTTAACCGGAAACGGGAAATCGCCACCGGTTCGGCTAGCCAATAAAAGCCATTTGAAAAAAAACGGAGATAGCCGGACGGAACCAGTATAAACGGGTGAACCGGGTCGGACTAGGATCATTTTTTTATTATTCTCTGGTTAATTAGTTTATCATTTTTATTTTAGTGACGCTTAAACTTTAAACACAGGGTACCCGCCGCCGCAACGCGCGGGTACCCTGCTAGTACATCAATAATTTAAGTAAAACAAAGAGATGTTAAATAGTAATGATAAAGTTACCTTCTTCAATGTTTTGCATCTCATCCCAATAATATGTGACGTCTAACAGCATGGAGTCTTCACGAAACCAACTTAGGTGCATATTAAACTTTTAATGCCAGGAGGAGCTAGAGAACTGCTGAATGCATCTAACACCCTTGCACCCGTGCTAATTACATATTCAGAAGCCATAGTGGAAATAGAAATAGCCATAACACCTCTAGCAAGCATTCCACCTTACCAAACCATTTTTAGCCTATAGTGATTCAAACAATGGAGAAAGAAAAATAAACATCACCATTCTATTTCCTAATTCCAACTTAGAACCAACAACAAAACAAGAATACCTCATCATCGTCTTGGAGATTAAATACAAATAACCATTTTAGTTTGAACAAAAGTATGAATAGCACAAGTATATCTACACTAATAGTGCAAGAACAAATTCACAAGCTATTAACAAATTTCATAAGTATAAAACTTTTAATTGAAGGAGCATAATTAAAAAAAGTAGATTATAAACTACATAGTAATTATACATACTATTATTAATCATTATTAATCAAAAGTAGATAATAAAATACACCGCACATAATAAGTTTTGACATATTGTCATGATACGCATACGAAACAGATGTATTTGATTAACTAATTCTCAAAATTAATAACAATATGTCAAAAATTGAAAACCCCAATATCTAATGAATTTATGAACTTGAAATAATTAATGGTAAATCAGACTAAAATTAACAATGGTTGCACATAACACATAGCATAACCATACTGAAGAGTTGAGGTCGAAACAACAATAGAAAAACCCAGAAACCACATACGAGATGCAATTAAATTTTTTGACTAATAGTGGTGTAGTGATTTGTGAATACGAGGATGTCATTTTATAGGTGGAGCCCTGAACAAAATTGGTGATTGATGATACCTTGATACGGTATTAGGGTGCGTGATTTTGGTCGTGACAGAAGAAACTTGCAAGCAATAGAGTTTTAATTTTGGTTGTGATTGATGAGCCTTTTAATTTTTCCCCATTCCAAATTGCTGATTGATTTTTTCCTATATTATAAAAACAAAAACGCTTCTTTTCTTACGTTTCGGGTACTCGGGTGGAAACCGACATTATAGTTTTAAACCCAAATCCAATCCGAAAAACTATTATATAATTCGGGTACAACCAATAATCCGAACCAAACCCAAATAAGCCAAACCCATTTCACCGAATATCACTTGGGTCGGTTGGTTTTCGGGTCAAACCATTTAATGAACACCCCTATATTCAAATGCTAGTCTTTTCAATCTTTTTTTTTGTTGAACGGCAACTTTTATTAGAAAGCTAGCAAGGAGCTAGAACAATTACAAAACAATAAATAAGAGATGTTGAAGCCAACAATTGAAGCCAACAATTCCCAAAGTATCTTTAGATTAATATAGATTACTCCAAATGAAAGAACGAGAAACAACATCATCGAACAAAGTTGGAAGTTGGAAGTTGTTTATTAACGTCACTCCACGATCAACACGTGTTTATTCCCTTTACTTTTGATACCTTCGGTTTCCTTGCACCGGAGGCGGTGGAGCTACTCAGCCCAGTTCAAGGGTTATGCACAACAATGTTATGACACCTAGATCCACGGATGTGGTTTTTAAACGTATTGACTTTGCAATCCAAAAAGGGTTATGCACAACAATGTTATGACACCTTCAACCACTCTGTAAATTCTTTTTATCTTAATTAATTAACTTCCATGATTTGGATAAAAAAGCCCTCTTGAACGTTTGTGGATTTAACAAATTCTTATAAGTTTGGTGAAAAAAAAATTGAAACTACGATGTGATTTCATTCAACCTCGCAAGTTTCTTTTTTGTTTTTTTTAAGGTATAGCTACGACTATACATTACTTTATCAATAATAAAACATCACTTACACATTCCTCATGTAAGATTTTGATGCAATAATGCACTAATTGAGCAGGCAAAGGCTTATCATCACCATTCACTATATGTTACCATTTTTCGTCCAACCACAATGTTATCGTGCATATTTCATGTAAAAATTTATTGTTGTTGGAGTGTGGTGAAATATGTGGACGTTTAATAAAAGAAAAAGCTAATGATTGAGTACACTTATGTGTGCACAAGCACAACATTATTAGTGGATAAATAGGCCCAAGCCCGGTTTGTGGGCTTTGGGTCCGTTAGGGTTTCGTTGATGTAATCTCCTATATATTATAGTTAATAATAAAGTTATACCTACGGGTTTACATTATCTAACACGGCATCCGAGCGGTTAGTTCATCATCTTTTGATACTTTGTTTGAAGGGTCCACATTAAAAAAAAATGGTGTCCTTTAAATTAGTAGTCATTGTTCTTTTATTATCATATCTAAATTTTAACTTTCATAATGAATGACTTCTTTTTCATTTTGACCTTTATAAAGAAACAAGAGCATGGTGTTCATTTTAATTGTAAATACTTGATCATATTATCTAACAAAAATACATGAAATATATTTCAAGTGACTGTTTCTAATTCTTAAATATACAAACAAATCCATGCAAGGTCAATTCAGCTATGTTTCAAATACATAAAACTTCTCACCGTGGTGGTTTTCATAATTTTCAATTATACTATATTGTTTTTGTTATTTTTTTTTAATGATAACTAAGAAAATGTTAAATGTTATAACCCAATTTTGGTTAAGTTGTATGCTCATTACTTTATCTTAAAACTCTATCGCGTATAAAGTGTTGTAAAATTAGATGCGCAAGTTTTTTTATTCATTGGTGTAACCAAATTATATATGTAAACTAATTTGGAAACTTGCTTGAGTTTTAGTTGTGTGTATTGTGTAGCTCATATAGACATTGTATGATAATCACAGTAGCAAATTTTATCAATTAAATCATATAAACAAGTTCATCACATCTCTACTTTTTTAAATGGTCAAATTGTGAATTTACAGTGTTGGAGAAACCAACCACAATAGTGTATTTTTATCTACTATCTTAAATGGTGAAGTTGTGAATTTACACTTATATAGTGTTGGAGAAACCAACCAAAATAGCGTATTTTATGGAACCTAATGTGGATTAGTTATGCAACTTTACGTTCTCTTTTGTTTTTTTTTTTAACGGCAAAATTTTATTAACTAGCAAGACGCTAGAAAAGACATTACAAAGAAATCAAATGCGGGTTTTTAAGCCAAGCATATGTCTTATTTGTGCGAGATTTTAATTTCCAACTGTGTATACTTATTTATATTACATGTAATTACGTAACATACAAGTCATTTTCTATTATGTCCTCACTTTAAATACCCGTGAATTTCACGGGTCTTTTAGCTAGTCTCATATATATTGTGGTTAATAATAAAGTTATATCCATGGGTTTACATTGTCTAACAAACATATATCTTAACAAATGCTTTATGCTAAATTTAAGAGTTCTATGTTAAAAAAAAGTTGGTACATTTTGTTAACTATCAAAATTTTTAGAATTCATACAAATTATTCACTGTCTTGAAACAATGCAGGACAAGGTTAAGACACCCTCCTGCATGTTTCCAATTAGTAAATACTTCATACCAACCCACAAAT